>JAJIBD010001134.1:0-44563 GCA_021461705.1 Cryptotis parvus | reverse complement strand
CCTACCCTCTACATACAAGGGCAGCAAAGAGACTTTCCATCAGGGGGTCTAGCTCTCCGTCGTCACTGCACCTATGGACCTTGGAGCCCTACCCTTTACATACAAGGGCAGCAAAGAGACTCTCCATCAGGGGGGTCTAACTCTCCATCGTCACTGCACCTCACGGACCTTGGGCTCTCACTCTATATACAAGGGCAGCAAAAGAGACTCTCCATCAGGGGGCTGGCTCTCCGTCACTGCAGACTAAGTGCAGCTACGAAATATTCATCCCTGCCCTAGATTTGCATCCTAATGCACCATCCATATATTAGTTATTTCGGTAGCTTGATAAAAATTTGATACATTCTGATTAACGCATCTATAACAAATAGTCTAATTTTATTCGTTGTATAAAGACTTCAAAAATATATGGCGACTGTACTTCTCTAAGTATAAGAAAACAGATAAGGCTTCAGACAGTCAAAGAAAGATGGCTTTCATTAAATTATGCAGTTATTGAATTTCTTCCCCATGCCATACACTCTCTGTTCTCAAAGCTGTCTGCCACATAAGCAATCACTGGGTGGGAATTTTCTCTCGGTTTCTGGAAGTGATCCTTGAATATACTGTTTAAATAATTAGAAGATTCTTTACTGAAGGCTGACAGCAATGGGGAAGTGTTAGAGAGAAGTTGGATGAGCAGAAAGAGTGGAGCAGAGGTTATTTGGGGAGGCTGTGTGGCTCTGTCTTATGCACATCTTAAGCTGAAAATTATTGATCACCTACCCTGTACTAGGCACTTGAAAATTCTTCCAAAGATAGTGCCTATAAACATATCCTGGGCTAGGATAGCTACTTCTAAGACAGGGCTAGAGCTGCTGCTTGGGATCTTTTTACTCGCTGCTTTTCATTTCAGATGAGACCCACAGCCCAAGCAGCCAGACCAACTTTTCCAGGTCACTGAGTCTTGAATGAACTGACTTAGGAAAGGAATTAAATGTGGGCCTTCACAGTCCTCCGGGCCCGTGAATTCTCCTTGTTCTCAAATTCTTCTTGTAAAATTCTGCCAACAGCAGCTATTTCTGTTGCTTGCAACCACTGTATGCTTATGGCGGTGAGAGCACTGGGCTGGATTCAAGAGCTGGTCTTTGATGAAACCAACCTGTCCCTCTGTGAGGAAAAGGAAGACCCCACTCCCGCTGTTTCACACCCAGCACCCCTCTGTTCCCATCATAAGGTCAGATTTTTAAACGAGGGGAATCAGGGTGCACTGGGTGTCCTCCTGGACTAAACAGAACAAGGTGATGGACACCAGCAGTGAATTCCCAGCACAGTGCCCCTTTCCCAGGCCTGGGGACAAGGTTTCTTCACTTTTCTCTTGGAAGTTCCAAGAGGCAGGACTAGGTCCCCACCTCCATAGAACTGGTTTTCCCAACACCTATGCTGGAGCAAAACCCTTTGGTGGGTGGAGGATTAGGCAACTCTGTCCCCCTTTGCTTGTCAACATTGCCCAGGGATAATTTCATGTCCTGATTTCTTAAATCTGTCAGGCCTGCATTCCAGAAAAGTTCTTAGCAAATGTCATTCCTTGTCCCATTCAAAGTTCCTGTTTCCTCTTTCCTTAGGGTTTGACATTAGACCGATACTGGATGCCATTAATAGAAATACTGTGGTTCCACTGTGGGGGAAAAACAATAATACCAAAGATGCCCCTGCTGCCAATTAGCCCTATCTACTGGGCTCCATTTACTTCTAAGAGTCACAATTGCACTTAAAGATGGTATTTTCCCAATGGGGTTACATTCGAGAGAGGCTGCCTGATGTCAGTAGGGGCATAAATCACAAAGGGCTTAGTCAAACATTAAGAATTATGCAGGGTGGGGATGACAGCTCCCCACTGTGTGTTTATATGTGTGACAGGGCAGGAGGGAAGGGAGGCTCTTGGTGGCTGAGGATTCAGAGGATGGAGCTAAGGAAGAAGGATAGGAGTAAAAGGGGGAATATTTTTGGCTTGAAATGAGAACCAGTGTTCCAGTGAAGGTTGCCTTTGGTCTGAGCACTCTGTGCCTTCTTACTTGGTACCTAAATAAGATGAGAGAGGACTAGAAGGGGAGGCTGGCAGAGAGACGAGCTCGAGCGGTTAGACAGACACCCAACCTCCCAACTCCCTCTTTCTGGAAACTTCCAGGATCACATTGAACTGGATGTTGACAGAGAGTAGGGAGTCATTAAATAAATGGTATTATTTGTGTTCTTCAGTCTTGAAATCCTCTGATAAAGAACACAGCCAAGGATGTCCACATAGGAATAAATTGATAACCGGTTGCTAATTTGGAAAAAAGCACTTGAACTAGACATTTCTATATGATTCCCATGTTTCCTTCGGATGGAGACATGGAGGCATGAATGCAAACCAAGCACACGCACGCATTGCAAGCATTAAGAAGGATGATTCCCAATACAGGGATGGGGACTGGAATTAAAAGCAGGGAAAGAGGGGAGTTTAGCCTCATGCACATGCTTCTCTTTTTCCCTTCCTTTTATTTAAAAATAATTAAGGAGATCATTTAAGTATTGTTTCTGGCATAATAAAATAAAGGGGGAGAGCTGAGAGACACAAGGTGCTTGTCTCAGAGCGGGTCTGTAAAGCTTAGTCTTGACCCATAATACAACTATTCATTCACCAAGGGATTACCCGCATTGCAGTCACATAGCCAGGAGATGGTGCCTAGTGGGAAAAAGAAGCAAACTCACCTACCAAGGGGCACAGGGTAGGGCACAGTGATGGCAAGAGCTCACGGGGTCTGTGAACTATGTGAACAAGCAGTCCGGGGGCAGAAAGGTGGGGTTTCTCGGAGTTTTAAGGCAGCGACCTGGGGGGTCTTTGAGTGGGAGATGAGCATTCCCTGCCTAAGAGACAAAGAGAACTTTGCTGAGCGATTGGGAAGACAAGGAAGCAAAAGAGAGAGGCAGAGAGCAGTGTCCTGGGTCAACTGATCCAGGACACGGGTCAGGACACATGACTTCAGACTTTGGCCGGAAAGCAACCAGGATCCACTGAAGAATGACGAGCAGATGAACTGTTTATGGTGGCATTTCAGGCTAGTGCATGCAGACTCCGCTGATGTCTACCACAGGCTGCATTTCAAAGAGGAGTAGTGGAAATCAACTCGTAATTATCTGTATGCAGAGCCACGAGTTTGTGGATTACCCGTGGCATCTGAAAAATGTTAGTCACAGATGGTGTTTCTTTTTCTTGCAGAGGACACTGATGGCACATTCTGTCATGAGTCATCAGCTCCACCAGACACACATGCAAACTCACTCTAAACTGATCGGTGTCAAACCAAATCCAGAAGGAAAATCCCTGCTAGAAATAATACCATAATAGATGAGCGAGCCAAGTTTAATAGACAGCCCATACTGAGGAATGCCAGCAGAGTATCCATCCACTCTCGAGGAACTCTGCATTCATGCTCATGAGTAGCCAGTCCAGCAAGAAGTGCAGACAGGAAAAGAGCGGGCCACACCTGCAACCCATATGCATCTGGTACTTCAGCAGATCCCCGGTGTTTGGTAGGCTCCTTAATCCCTGGATACCTGGTCCTCGTCTCATATCTAGGGTTGATGTGGGTATAGGTATGCAGGCTTAGAGTTCAAAGTCAACAGGCACTGGAATTTGCATATATGCGGATGGACATGGAGAGTATCCTGCTGAGTGAAATGAGTCAGAAGGAGAGGGGCAGACATAGGATGACTGCACTCATGTGGGGAGAGAATGAGGCACAGTATGAGATTAATACCCAAGGACAGTAGAGACAGGGGTCAGGAGAATTGGTCAAGTGCTGGGGAGAAGGCAGTTGGGATGAAGAAGGGACCACTATGACAATGATAACTGCAAATGATCACTCTGAATGAGAACTGCGTGCTGAAAGTAGGTAAAGGACCAAACATGATAACCTCTCAGTATCACTTCACTTGTATCACTGGTCTTCCCGTTGTTCATCGATTTGCTCGAGTGGGCACCAGTAACATCTCCATATGTCCTGTCATGCTAGTGTAGCACAACGGCATCTGCTCACTCCAGGAACATAAAGAGCCTCAAACCATCCCTTCAGGTCATGGGAATGATGTCTATAATCGTTACTGGTTTTGGGCATACCAAATACGACATGGGTAGCTTGCCAGGCTCTGCCGTGCAGGTGGGATACTCTTGGTAGAAGGCTCTCAGTTCATACATTTACTGATGAACCGCAACAATGAAGAGAGATAGGATTTTCCCTTGGGTGGAGCTCTGATGAGATGTGGAGTCCAGATGCTGAAGGTGGTTGCACTCATGGTGCGGGGTTCCGCTGACTTCTTGCAAGGTTCTATTAGGATGGTGGGTCAGGGCTAGAACTCACCTTCCCTCTCGGATGCCTCATGATCAGCTGAGTACAGGGAGAGCTGGTAGCAGCTCTCAGTACCTGTGCTAAAAATCATAGAGGGAGGGGGAGGGGGGGGAGGGAGGAGAGGGGAGAGAAGAGCCTGCCATAGAGGGAAGGAGACTTTGGAGGGAGAGATACTGGGGACACTGGTGGTGGGAAATGTGCACTGGTGGAGGGATGGGTGATTGAACATTGTGTGACTGAAAATTGAACAGCTTCATAACTGTATATCCCATGGTGATTCAATTAAAAATTTTAATGTAACTGAGGGCCAGGAATATGGCTCAAAGAGAGAACAGGCCTTACAGAATCAAACCTTGAGTCCATTCCGGCACAGCATGCAGCATCCTCTACCCTGCACTTCTGGGTGTGACCTTGGTGGCTCCAAAACTCTGCCAGGTTGAGCACTGAGCCAGCATGAGGAAAGCATATACCAGAGCGTATTCCCCACTGCACACATGCTGGATGTGGCCCCCAATTAAACACAAAATGCAATTGAGAAGGAAAAACAAAGCCCAAATCTGTCCTTACATTGTGACTAGCAGACACTTGGAAACCAAAAGCTTCCTTTCCACTTATTCTTTATTCTTATTCACAATTCTTTATATTTCTTTCCTCATGCTTTGCTGGCTCACTGGAGCTTAAGGTTCAGATTAAAAGGCCGAGGAGATAGTAAATAAGGAGAGGGCAGAGGTGTGGAGAGGAGATGGTACAGATTTCTCTCTCCTGCTCCCTCTCCACATCAGGTTACAGCCAAGTAAATTAAATGTGAATTATGATTCAGCTGCATTGTGTGATTGTAACTATTGTAATGACCTGAGAATTTTACTGGAGGGAGAGAAACGGATCTATATGCACCACCCCCTGCGTAGAGCGTGAGGCTCGGGGCTTCACCTTCTGTCTATTGGTCATGGATAACTGAGAACAGTAATTATCAGTCAATTGAGAACACTGCTCATCCCAGCAAAACAATCACTCTAGAATGAACGTTAAATAATAGAGCTGGAAGTTTCTTTAAAAATCATTCCACACAAGTAACTGAGCTGATGGAGATAGAAACTGAAGCCAGGGAGAAGTCTGCCCCAAAGACAAACGTTAATGACTGGTCTCCAACCTCGAGGACTCACCTACCGAGCTCCAGCTCTCTTCACAAGGTCCCACCCTCTGTCTATCCAAGGGAAGACACAGTCCCTCCATGCCTCTCATGTCCAAAACTGCTTTAAACCATGACTATAGCAATGCAATGCAATGAGGGTAGATTCTTAGGCTACGCTGATGGGACACTTAGGGGTGGGAGAAGCAGGCATGAATCTGGAGACTCAAAGTTTCCGAGGGAGTAGAAAATGTTGAGTGACCCTGAGCTCCAACTGCCTACATGTTTATAATAATCCTCTTCCTGTCCCCAAATCCCACTTTAACAGGTCACTTTCATGGGTCTCTATCAAGCTCCCCTTCTCAATCCTGCAGCATGGACAGGGGCACTCTGAGATCTACCCAAGATAAAACCAAACAGGGGAGCAGTGTCTTACAAAAGGAATGGGGGAGGAGTCATGGGTGAGGCTTCAGAACCATAAATATCTAACCTAATGAGAAGGAGCAGGTGCATTCTTGAGCCTCTGTGACACTGTCTCAGGTTAATGCGTGATATCCCCGAGGACTACAGGAGGCGAAACTGAAAGATGTGCTATCAGATGCCAGGAGTGTGGATTCTAGGTGTTATCACCTCCTTCCGGCCAGCTGGGCATCATTCTGGTGGACTGGCTCCTTGATGCTATCCCTGGATGAAAGTGCAAGCCCAGGGCTTTAGAATCAGGCAAGCAGAGGGACAAAGCCTGGCCTATCACAGACTCAAACAGCAATTTTCTGGTATTAGACCCCTGAGTCCATGAAAGGAGAGCAACAAAAGAGCGTATAGGAATGAGTTCCTGAAGGGCCTCTCCTATCTACCCCTGCACATGCTTAGAAAAAATCATTGAAATCTACATCTACAGTGAAAACCCAATTAAGACGGCTCATACGCATCTAAGAGGCTAGACCTTTACAGAGTTGTGACATCCTCTTCTGCCACCCTCATTTCCTGTATCAAGTTCACCTCTTTACATCTCTTAGCCTCTCCAGCCTTCAACCCATGGGAGACAGTGGCTTGCAGGAATCCTATAACCCTTCCAATGGTGCCCAGTGCCCAGCTGAGGGTGCTGCAGGTCTACGCAGTGACACAGACATTGTTACACGTCTATAGGGGCCTGTGTTCTGACCCCGAAGTATCCTTCACAGCAGCAGCTGACACAGTCTCACCCTCTCGCCACAGAGCTACGTATGAAGCCATGGCAAGAAGCATTTTTGAGTGCACCAATGGTAGACCATGACAGGGCACCTACTCACAGAATGCAGAGAAAAACCCTCATCTTCCAGCAAAGAAATGAAGCATGCAATCCATCAATGGGCACCAAAGCTGTGGCTGAAAGGAAGCCCAGCTGCTGACTCCAGAGCATGAAGGATTACGGCCCATTCGTTCTCCACCTGGAAACGCAGTCAACATGAACCAGAGATGGGGCCCTCCATTCTCCGGTTAGAGAAACCCTGGTTTGAGTGATGAATACAGAATGCTGTCTCCATGCATCACTCTCAGCTCTCCTTCCCCTCATCTACAGACACCTTAATCACAACGCACAAGTCCTGCTTCTATTGTCTGGAGAGATGGCTTCCCCTGGAGTCAAAAAATCGGAGAGCAAATAAATAAGTGATGAGTCCAAGGGGTGGGACTAATGCACTGCTCCTACATCACTGTATCACTGTCTTCCCGTTCATTGTCGATTTGCTTCGAGCGGGCACCAGTAACATCTCCATATGACCTGTCTCATGCTAGTAGAGCCCAAGGGCACTTGCTTGCTCCCGGAACATAAAGAGCTTCAAACCATTCCATCAGGTCATGGGAATGAGGTCTATAATTGTTACTGGTATCTGGCATATTAAATACGACACCGGTAGCTTGCCAGGCTCTGCCATGCGGATAGCATACTCTTATAGTCATCTCAACATCCAGCATTTATGATGAATAAATGCTGCTACATACAGGCTCCTACATACAGGCTACGTATATGAAGGCGTGATGGTGGCAGTGGTACGAGGGAAACTAGGGGCACCTTAATTAGGAACCGTTAGCTCTCGACACTGCATCTCTTCTGAGTGTGAAGCAGCTAGTGGGGTGGTGTTTGTTGAGAATAACGCCCAGACAGATTGGGCCCTTAATATGTCACACGCATAGCTAAGAGCACTTGCTGATCACTGACTAATTTTTATGTCCCTAATGACTCCCTCAGAACTAGAGAAGCTACAGAGCTCTGTCTAAGTCACAGGCGCCAGGGTCAAAATTAGAACACATGAAAATCCTACATTACCCTTCACCCCTAGAACTTAGGGAGGAGGACAGAGAGGGAAAGAAATCTAGGTGGTAGGGAGGAAGAAGACGAGGGAAGGGAACAAGGGTCAGGGGCCTGGACTACACATTGGTGTAGTGGTGTAACAAAAAGCACAAAATCCGTAGCACTTAAAACATGTGACCCGTGCAGCGACCACCAAACTTTGTGATGTGCCTGTGAAGGGGAAGGCAAGGGGGATGCTGGTGAAGGGAAGTTAACACGGTGGTGGGATTGGTGCTGAAATATTGTATGCCTAGAATTCAACTCTCAGTAACTTTGTAAATTATGGTCCATTGAGTGACTAAAAACCACTTTTAAAAGCACAGCATAGGAAACCCAGCAGAATGAACTAAACCAGAAGAGGAAAATACAAAGGATAAGAAAAGAGCCCCCAGCTGCGGCATCGAACGAACATCTGCTTGGTGACACACAGAGGCAAAAGGAGCACTGGAAACGGAGTCAGTGGTGCAAAAAGTGAAATGAGGGAGATGCGTATGCAGGCAGGAAAATGTCAGAGTAACAAACGACGGTGTCAGGACACATAACAGGCAGCGAGGGCGGTGTCTACGTGTTGTCTGTAGAGCTGGGAAACAGAATCAGGAGACAGAGATACTAAAATTTCCCTTGGCTACACTGAAGCAAACAAAAAGATTAATCATATTTTTAAGATGAAATTTAAAGGTGATTTTACTGTATTCCATGAAAAGAAAAAAATCCATGAAAATAAATCATTACCTAGATATAGTCAGCTGCATCAAATAGATGAAGATCTGAAAAAAAATATTTTCAAGAAAACAAGTGACAATTTTTTACTAAAAATAAAAGACAAGTCTCACCTCAAATCTTACATCAAAATAATTTTAAATAACATTCTAACTGAAGAACTAATTTAAATGAGCCTTATATACATTTTGGGGGAAAGATGATTAATATGGTTTGGATATTTTGAATGAAAACCTTTTCCTTTTTGCTTGGGAGCAAAAAGTAATGAGGAAAAAAATCACAAAATAAAAAACATCAATGGATTTGGCTTAATGCAGTTTAAAAAGTTACATTAAAAAGTAATAAATTCAAAGCACACATTTTTAATATTCCTTGCAAAAAAGTGTCTATGTATTACCATTACTCTTTCCATTTTTTGAAGTACCCTGATTCACGATGTAGTTAAAGATAGTTTCTTGCATACATCACTCCTATGGTGTAATTGTCTTAAAAAAGAAGTCCAAAGGTAGATATTTTCATATCTTAATAGGAAATCAATAAGCACTTCCAATGTGTATATCTAGGAATGTGTCTATCTGAGATATACACTTCCAATATGCATATCTGAGGACGCAATTTGAACACAAGAAACATATATACACCCATAACCATTTTGGAAATATTCGCACACCCCCATAGTCTATAAGCTGCAAATAATGGAGCTGCAATTTTGCCCATCCAAGTGGCCAAAGCAGGGAAGAACAGTGTCTTCCATCAGTGCAGCTAAGGCAATTCCCTTCGGTAAGCCAGTGTTGCAGTGGGAGCTAAGAGGGCTGACAGCCTGGGTGCATTTGACTCGCCAGCTCAATCCCTTGCAGCAGCCCATTGTGTAGCCCAGGCTACAGCCAAACAAGTGCATCGGAGGAATGCAGATTTCCGCCACACCCAGAATGTCCAAGGAATGCAGATTTCCCCCCACACCCAGAATGTCCCTCCTCCCTTTCGCCCAGCAAGGTGGCGGATGGTGGATGCCCCCACCTCACTGGTGTTCCGACCTTCTGAATTGGTGGAGCATGATCACAAGTGTCATCTTATTAAAATGTTGCCCCCTGCCGCCCCAAGGACAGTATTGCTTTCATCATCAGCATTTAAAGACAAAAAGGGTAGGTCAAGTGTAGTCTGAGCTAAAGGTCACAGCAAGTTTTCTCTCTGGCTGAAAACAGGAAAATGTAATGAGAGAATAGGAGACGCAGAGACCAGCGTCTTCCTCTCTGAAATGAAATAATTGGTATCGAGAGACCAAAGCTTCTTCTCAAGGTTCACTGGCTAATTCTGGAACATTGTCTCTCTGTGTGTGTTTGTATATGTGTGTTGTACATGTGTGTGTTTGTGTGTGTGTGAGTGTGTGTTGCACTAGCTACTCATTTTAGACTGCAGCAAGTCTGTGAGCACCTGGCATGCCTGCTCATCTCTTTGTCCTTTATTATTCTGATTGAGAAAGGAGAGCACCTTAGAAGGCAGAAAGGAGGCCAGTGACAGGACAGTTGTGAAGGAGAAACAGGTTCACAAAGACCTGGGCACAGGTCTAAAAAGCGCCCAGCTCCCATTCACCTGCAGAGTTCCGGGCTTCCACTGGTAAACAGAAATAAAGGCTCGAGCAGAAACCCAGCCCAGTTTCCAGTCTGCAACTCGCCAGACCGGGCTCTGAGCCGTCCTGGGATAG
This sequence comes from Cryptotis parvus, assembly GCA_021461705.1. Taxonomy (NCBI): domain Eukaryota; kingdom Metazoa; phylum Chordata; class Mammalia; order Eulipotyphla; family Soricidae; genus Cryptotis; species Cryptotis parvus. Next base: position 34,313 of record JAJIBD010001134.1, on the reverse strand, counting down.
GAGAACCTGCAGCAGCCGGGTCAAGCTCACTGGGCGTCTGTTGACCACTGGGCAGTAAGTGGAAGGACCCTGGACAGCGCTCTGGAATCAAACTCAGATCCTCCCAAACATTCTAAGAGAGCGAGTATAAATGTCCCCCGTGGGATGCTTCCCTGAGAGATGTGAAACCTGGTCTCTGCTGCTCCAAATCCACTTGGCAGTGCACTTGTCAGACACTTTATTATTTAAAAAGAAGCCCCGAAGAGTTGGTTCGGGAGAGCTAAGTCAGCTATGAGAAGAGTCGTGGTCGGCATGCTCTTGTGTGCTGTCCTTATGTTTGGGAGAACAGATGGGTATTAAGAAGCCACCACTTGCCTGCAGCACTTCCAGGTCATTTCCTGCTGGTGGGGTGCAGATCAGTGACGTCAGTCAGCGCCACTGTGCCAAATCCCTCCCTGACACGCCTCCCTAGCCTTCACCTCTGAGGAGTGTGCAGCTCTCGAAGGAGCTTGGCCTTGTTTCCACATCTCTGCCTCCTGCTGAGTTCAGGTCACTGCTCCAGAGAGAAAGAAGGGTTCCTCTTGGACACCTGCTTCCTTCCCTCCATCCACTACCACATCACACGCCCTGGCAGCCCTGGGACAGACTCATGGGAGCTAGTTCACAGCCGTGAATCTCTCCAGAAGTGTTTCCACTAGACACACTTCGGTAACTAATCAATCTAAGTGTTCTGAAGTTGGTGAATGACTCCCCTTTTATTTATTCATTAAACAGGAAAGGATTCCAAGTGGTAGCTCTAATAAATCGGGACGTCTGTGTGTTCTAGGGCGTCCCATAAGGGAGACTCCCTGCTCCCAGGAGCTCAGCGCGTGCCAGGTGACCTATATGGACTGCTGCCCACACGCCCACACAGCCTGGTTGGCAGCAGGGTCTGAGTGTTAGGAGAGATGTGGCAGATGCCCTGCCTGACTGCCTTGGGCTCTCCTGCTGTGGACACAGTGCCTGCATACAGGAGGTGCTTCACAATGGAGTGAAAGATGGTGGTTTCAGGCACCATGATTCTACAAAACCGTTAATAAAAGTTTCAGGCATATCTCGTCCCATGCCACACCCACCGCAGTATCCACAACCTCCACCAGTGTGTCCAGGTTCCCTCCCGCCTCCCCCCACCTCCCTTAACGGACTCACTTTTTAGGTTTCATTATTGTAGTTTGGGTCCTGTGCTCACAGTATGCTTATATGTAGACAGTTTCTGCATCTCCACATCACCCCAGTGTCTAAGGCCTCACCCCTTGTCCCTGAGTTACCTCCAGCCCATTTCTCTCCTCAGTTGGCATTTTCATTTTTGTATTCCAGAATCATTTCTGTATTCCAGGACCAATTCTGTATTTTCCCACCCTTGGTACTTCCCATTGCCCGTCTTGCTACTCTGCACTCGAGTAACAGCACAAGATCCTGGGAGCCCCAAAGAGTCCAGGTTGTCACTGGGGTCTTCGGAACAGGAATCCTCTCCCCCATTCCACTCCCCGGGAAGGAACACTTGGGAGCAGCTCGAGAGGCAGACAGCTGGAACTAAGGATAGACAGCTGTTTATCCTTAGTTCTCTGATAACTACAGCAAACCAGACAAGATGTGGCCTTGCCTCAAATTCACACATATGCACACAAACACCTATACACATACATGCATGTATACAGATACAAACATGTACAGGCATCTCTATGCACGTAGATAAACAGACATACACAACCATACACAGACAGCTATGCACACAGCTCTAATAACTTGTCTCAGGAGTTTCATGCCAGATATAAAGTGTCTCAGCTATATTCACTCAACCATGACCCCAAAATCTGTAAGGCTCCCCCACCTTAAGGACGAGGAGAAGGTTCAGAGAAGGGAGCAATGACGGAGCGAAGACCACGATGGTACCACGCTGTCTGTTCCTCCAGGTCAGCTCACCTTCCTGGACTCTCCCCCAAGTGACAGCCATCACCTGTGGTTCTCTACCGTGTTCTCTACCCCTCAGAGGCTGTGACTGACTAATATAAACCCACAGCCCTGGTGAACAGCCAGAACCAAGTAACCCAGTGTCACATGGGTGGTCTTTCTCACCCACCATACAGCAAAGGTGTCTGGCCCTGTGGGGAACGGGGAGAAAAGCCAAGAGACCCTTGGTGATGAGTCACCATAAAGGAAGGACCCCCATGGTGACTGAAGCTGCCTCCTTCTAGCCAAGACCCCCTCAGAGTCCACATTTTCTCCCTATCCTTGTTCCCTCTTACATCTGCCAATGAAACAGAACCTGGTTCCCCACCCCCCCCCCCAATTTCCTCCTCTTCCTCCTCTGCCTTCACGCATAATGCTGTTCATTACTATCCCTGGAACCTCTCCAAGACAAACGCTGCCAGGAGAAGCCATTGTCTTGTCAGAAAAGTCCATTAAGGCTGTCAGGCTGCCTAACAAATCAATCAGGCGCCAGGAGGCCTTCAAATGATATCATTTGCTATTCAGGCGGAAACAAATAAGTGTCCCAGGGGAGCAGAGAGGCTCGGGCCATGGGCCAAAGGCACCTCAGTCTTGGAGCGAGGGCTGACATTTCCACCAGCAAACAATAGCAAGCAGCTTCTTTCTCCTATCTCAAGACAAACCAACAAACAAACAACCCCCGTCCTGTGCTATGGGCCCCACGCAGCGCAGCATTTGTGTTTTGTTCCTCTTTATCGTCAGCCTCTCACAAGAGCAGATCTCTGGCAACTAACTTCCTTCCTTCCTTCCTTCCTTCCTTCCTTCCTTCCTTCCTTCCTTCCTTCCTTCCTTCCTTCCTTCCTCCCTCCCTCCTCCCCTCCCTCCCTCCCTTCCTTCCTTCCCTCCTTCCCTCCTTCCTTCCCTCCCTCCCTCCCTCCTCCCCCCCTCCCCTCCCTCCCTCCCTCCCTCCCTTCCTTCCTTCCTTCCCTTCCTTCCCTTCCTTCCTTCCTTCCTTCCTTCCTTCCTTCCTTCCTTCCTTCTTCCCTCCCTCCCTCCACCCCTCCCACCCTCTCTCCCTCCCTCCCCTCCCTTCCTTCCTTCCATTTTGTAACACACTCTATGATGCTCAGGGCTTACTCCTGGCTCTGCACTCAGGGGTCACTCACAGCAGCACTCACAAGACCATATGTGGTTCCGGGATCAAACCTGAGACAGCAGCATGCAAAGCAAATGACAGTGCAGCAATCAAGGGTGCATGAAGCCACTCATGGCTCTGGTTCCCTTGCCAGAGCTGTGAGATGGCAGCTGAGGGGAGCCAGAGGGTGCCAGCCTTCTCGGTTCCCAGTTCAGGCAGAGAGGACCATGGCAGCGCAGAAGTGAATGCTGACCTTTCCTGCGAGCTTGACAGTGTCCCTAAGGCTTGTGTGTGCCCAGCACTCAGCTCACCATCCCACAGTGTCACTCTGCTGCCGTCTTCTCAGCCTTGTTACCTGGCTGCCACTGGGCAGAGCAGAGTCGAAGACCCACCGCCACCATCTAGCCTCTGCTGGGCCTCTCCGTGGAGTGCTCCAGGCTCTTGAGGCATAAAAGCGAATCACCGCGGGCCTGCATCCTACTTCCTGTCTCATGAAGGGTCAGAATTTAATTTACAATTCTCCCATGTCCGCCTCTCTCATATTTGAGCACATTCCTACCTGCTTCCCACTGACCTTCACCAAAGCTTCAGCGATGAATCTTCAGTGCCTGGCAGGTCATTCTCCATGGCTATGAAACACTGAAGGAAGTTAAATCCTCAGAAAACAAACCCATGTGGCAGGGTCAAAAGATTTGTTCTGTGGCTAAATGTGTGGGTTAATTCTTATGCCCAGGCATGTGTTTGCATGTGTGTATGTATGCAGAGGCATATATATGTTATATTGGTAAAAAAGGTAATTTGGGGTTTTTTTGAGGCTCTTCATATTCCTGAAGCAACCAGATGCCATTGGGTTACATTGGCACGTGATAGGGTCAAATGGAAATGTTACTGGTGCCCGCTCGAGCAAATCGATGAATAACAGGATGTAAAGTGATCAAGTGATGTTTTTTGGGTCACACCCAGTGATGCTCAGAGGTTACTCCTGGCTCTTTCCTCAGGAATTACTGCTGGCAGAGCTTGGGGAACCATGCAGAATGCTGGTAACCAAACCCGGATCTGCTGCATGCAAGGCATGCCCACTCTCCTACCCACTGTGGTATCGCTCCAGCCCCAGTAATTTGTTTCTTACTTTAATAATTTCCCCCTCTGGCTAACACAGGAGAAAGAAACAATGACAATGAGTAAAGGATGCACCATGCTGAAAGCTTAGTCACTGTATTATCAGAGCTTGTGTGTCCATGATACAGTTGTTGACAACACTAATATAAAAGCCCCTCTTAGCTGATCTATTCCCCCCTCACAGCACCAGAACCTTAAGACACACCCAGCTGAGCCAGCCCATGGACACACAATTGTCACCTTGTACATAATAGGGAACTTGGTAATGGTAAGAAGTCAAAGTGGAACAGGGCCATCAACAAAGACGCACTGACAAAGATCACTGTGATGATGTATCTGAAACCTCTCAGAACGCAGGAAAGTCCATGGATAAGATCAGCCAGACCCCAGCAACAGCATCAACTGATGGCTTCCCAAATCTCCTTTGTCTGGCTTGGGGTCTCAGGACAATGCTAGGCACTTCTGCACAACTTTAAGAGTCATAAATGAAGTTCTGACCTCCGTGAGGATTTACAGCTATTAAAAAATCAAAGCACTTGGGAGGCCAGACCTTAGCTATCAGTGTGGCCCCAGAACTTCCATGGAAGAAACTGAGGCTCAAATTGCATGCATCCCCTTGTCTTCTGTGTGCAATCAGAAGGTGAGGAGTGAACTGTTCAGTAACGGGAAGTGTATGCCGAAAGGGAAGTCCTTTTCTGAGGTTCCGCTTAGAGCCAGAGGCAGAACAGAAACTGCCATTGAGAAGTCCTGCTTTCTACTCTATGATTTGTTCTTTTTGCTTTTTGGGTCACACACGGTGATGTTTAGGGGTTACTCCTGGCTCTGCACACAGAAATTACTCTGCACCACTTAGGGGATTGTATGGAAAGCCAGGGATTGAACCCAGGTTGGCTACGTGCAAGGCCAATGCCCTCCCCTGCTGTGCTATCGCTCCGGCCTCAATTTTCTCAATCTTGACATGGCCCATGTTGGTGGTCAGAGGCTGCCCCATGTCACTGTCACTATCACTGTCTTCCCGTTCATCATCAATTTGCTCAAACGGGCACCAGTAATATCTCCATATGACCAGTCTCATGCAAGTAGAGCCCAATGGCACCTGCTTGCTCCAGGAACATAAAGAGCCTCAAACCATTCCATCGGTCACGAGAATGAGGTCTATAATTGTTACTGGTATCTGGCATATCAAATACGACACAGGTAGCTTGCCAGGCTCTGCAGTGTGGGTAGCATACTCTTGTAATCATCTCAAAATCCAGCATTTATTGATGAACCGCGCAAGCCGGGCTGTGATAGGCTGGTCTGCTGGATGGAGTTCTGACGAGGGGGAAGTCGGATGTGGAAAATGGAGGCCTTCATGGAGTGGGGGGGTTGTCTGGCTTGTTATGAGGCTCTGCTGGGGTGGCGGGCCAGGGCTAGAACCTGCCATCCCTCCCGGGCTCCTCATGAGCGGCTGGGCACAGGGAGAGCCAGTAGCAGCTCTGCCCCATGTATTATGGGATATTTAGCAGTTTCCTGCGTTCTACCCATTAGACAAAGAGGAACTCCCTACTAAGAAAGTAGGGCTGAAAAATCGAGTTTAGAGCATGCCGTCATGCATGTGACCAACGACAGCACATCACCCCAGGCCCCACCAGGAGTGCTCTGTGGATAGAGTCAGGAGTAGAGTAAGCCCTGAGCAGAGGTGAGAGTGGCCCAAACAGCCCCTCATTCTTCCATAAAAGAAAACCAGAATGAGGTCTCTAGAGCGTTGCTGAATATCTTCACGGAGCTGCACTGCCCTCAGTGGGGAACCAGAGGCTGTGAGTTCCTGCCCTTACACACTCCTAGCCCTGTGGATTCTCAAAGTCCCTTACCTCCTAAGCTTGAGTCTCCTAAGCGTTCAAGTAAATGGATGTCCTGAGATTGGTGACATGGGGCAGAGCTGCTACTGGCTCTACCTGTGCCCAGCCGCTCACGAGGTGCCCGGGAGGGATGGCAGGTTCTAGCCCTGGCCCGCCACCCCAGCAGAGCCTCACAAGCCAGACGACCCTCCACTCCATGAGGACCTCCATTTTCCACATCCGGACTTCCCCCTCTTCAGAACTCCATCCAGCAGACCAGCCTATCACAGTCCGGCTTGCGCGGCCATAGCGGCGGCGTGGGTTCGTTAATAAACGCTGGATTTAGAGATGACTACAAGAGTATGCTACCCGCACAGCAGAGCCTGGCAAGCTACCCGTGTCGTATTTGATATGCCAGATACCAGTAACAATTATAGACCTCATTCCTATGACCTGATGGAATGGTTTGAGGCTCTTTATGTTCCTGGAGAAAGCAGGTGCCCTTGGGCTCTACTTGCATGAGACAGGTCATATGGAGGTGTTACTGGTGCCCGCTAGAGCAAATCGACGATGAATGGGAAGACAGTGATACAGTGATACAGTGAGATTGGTGAATGCAAATGTAAGCACGCAGGTAAGTTCCCCAGGAGGGTGCTCTCTGCTCCTAGCACCAGCTCTCATTTTCATTACTGGTATGAGTCCTGATAGCATGACACCAGTCTGTTTCCAGCAAGCTCTTTCCCTTCTCTGCAATTTGCTGCAAATGCCACCGGACACCCATTTCCTGGCAGGTACAGTTAGCAGCAGTGGGCTGGGTCTCTGGCTTCTTCACCTTTGAGGCGGTCTGGGAGCGGCACTAGCTGTGTAGGGAAACCCGGTACATGCTATCCGTTTGTTTTTGTCATGTCTTTAAGCTTCCTTATCTCTGGCTGCAGGATTCTGCACAGAAAAAATTCAATTAGTATTTATCATCCTTTTCCTAGCTGAGTAAGTCAACTTCTTTTTATTGCCGAAACGCAAAAAAAAAAAAAAAACAGCGAAAAACTGCCAAAGACCTCGCAAGATTTTAAAGTTTTTGAGGTAGAAAAACGCCTGGGTGGGAGAAAAGTAATTCTTTCATTACAGAATAACTATGCTGTTCTGACCGCAGATAATGTTTAGATATAAATATAAACAAAAAGCGCCATTCAGAGCCGTTCTAGCTATGAAATCTGTGGGCACTGGAAACAGCACAGGAGAGAAGCGGGAGGTGCTGAAGGGTGGGGTACAGGCCCACGTGGGGGGTTTGGCTTCTCAGGCTTTATAGCACTAAAAGACACAAACCGTACATGGTCGAGCCAGACTGAAGATTTCATACCGGTCCTGAAGGCCCAATGGTCCGAGGGTCTGTGCTGGTGACTTCCTGAGTCCATCTTTCTCCCTCCGGACATGGCCATGATGCCCATCTCTCCCAGGCCCTGGTTCTATCAGGCGAATGCTTGATGAGCTATATCCTTCTCTCCCCCTGCCAGAACTGCCCATGTGTCTAGAACGCATGTCTAAGTCCTGCACCCAGAAGTTAGCACTCCTGTTTCCTTGACTCAGAGCCTTCTTGTGACCGATTTTCCATCTGCCTTCCTCCACCAGGAGGCTGGAAAACTCTGGCATCTTTGACCATGGCCCTCTCCCAGGACAGGCTGCCCTGATCTGGCTAGAAGGCACCATTCTCTTTCCCTTTGTTCTTAAGGCCAGAAAGGACTGTTCCAGGCATTCTTCTTGAACAAGAAAGATGCCCTTGTACTTCTGAAGAAATTCTGCTGGGGTTAGGACCTTCAAATTCAATGGCTAGTAAGTAAGGGAAGCTGATGCCTTCTCAGAGGCGGGAAAGCCAGACAAAATCACCAGACCTGTACTGAAAGAAAGCCTGAAGCAAATCTTTGAAACACAAGGAAATTGTAGAAAAAGGAGACTTGAGACAGCAGGAAAGAAGAGAAAACATGGTATATAAATTAGGGCGAATCACTCTTCCTTCTTCCCTTGCATTTTCTAAATTATTTTGGACTCTTGAGGAAAAAAAACTATACAATGGATAATGGGAACTATTAAATGTAACAATAAACAAGAGAATACATAAATATAATAGATAATGACACTGATAGGTCATAAATTCTCTGTATATACTAGTCAAATAATCACTAAAACATCTACACTAACAGATAAGTAAAATACTATATAGAAATCAATAAGATTGCATAAATACTCAAATAACTGACAGGAAGGTAGAAAGGAAAAACAAACAGCATGAACATACACACATAACGTTATAAAATGGCAGATTTAAACCCTAAAATAACAAAAAATGCATTAAATATAAAATGGTTTAAATACACTAATTGAAAGACAAAGATCAGAAGAAAACATTTTTTTGGAAAGTCCCATCTCAAAATCCTAAATATTACTTTCAAATATAATAGCAAAATATCAAAAATAAAAGAATAGAAAAAGAATCTTAAGGCAAACACCAATCAAAAGAAAGCAAAGTTGCTGTATTGCTGTTATATAACATAAATTTAAGAGCAATAGAACTATGAAGGCAGGGTAAAATTGTATAATCATTATAGAATACATATAAATACTAAATATGCATGCATTAGACAACAGAGTTGAAATATGTGAAGCAAAGCTGACAGGACAAAGGGAAAAAATAAATGATTTTATGATATAGTTAAAGACATCATTCATCATCATTTAATAATTGATAGAACTAGACAGGATATTAGCCAGGATATAGGAAAACGTGACCTTTAACAAACCAGCAGGGCCGGACTGATGTCAGGTCCCTAACAGGGGAAATCACATTATTTCCAAGCACTCACAGAATATACGCTGAGACAGACTATATCCTGGATGACAAAATAAGTCTCAACTTAAAATAAATAGAAATTTACAAAATGTTCTCTTCCACGACAATGGAATCAAACAGGAAATCAAAATCAGACAAATAAAAACAGAAAAATTTCAAAAGTCTAACTTATTCTTAAATAACTCATGAGTCAAAAGGGAATTATCAATTAAAATTAAAAATGCATAGTACTAAATAAAATTCACCACATCAAAATGTGACGAAACTGCTCAATAAGTACTTAGGGGGGAAATTTTTATAATGATACACTAGAAAAGAGAAAACCAGCCCAGGGATATAATCTTTTTCAAAGACTTTTTTTAAAAGAAAATCATCTTGACATACACAGTCACAAGATTGTTCATGATTGGCTTTCAGCATGCAATGTCCCAACGCCTGTTCCTTCACTAGGAGTATAGTTTAGCACTCGAGCATTATGTGGGGTCCTGGATTTGGAAAGAACAAAAAGAATAAAAAGAGAAAGATTCTCAGATAAATCATACACCTCCCATCCCGAAATCCCAAAGAGCTGGAGATAGGGAGAGAGCCTAAAGGTCAAGAGACCAGAACTCGCAGGCGCTAGGCCCCGAGATCAATGCCCGTCACCAGATGATCCTGAAGCACCATCCGCTGGATTCTGGTGGCCCCCAGATACTCCTGCGCCCCAAAGCACTACACACTGGGCCCCGCACTGAGCTGGCAGATCTGTACAGCGGGGCTGAGTACCGTCAGGTGTGGCCCCTGGGCTCCCTGGAGCACTACTTGGGACCCCGCTTTTAGGAAAACAAATCCAAATAAGCAAACTACAAGAAATAATTAATACTGAAACAAAAGTCAATTGAATAAAAATAGAAAAACAACTGAAATGAGTTAATGAAATAAGGGACTTGTTTGAAGAGATCAATAAAGTTGACAAACCACTAAGAAGTCTGACAAAGGCAAAGCAAAGGCATGGATGGTCAGAGAGCCGGGGGGGTTGTCACTCCAGAGCCTCTCCTACATCAAAAGGGCAGAAGTGAGAGTGAAAACTTCATGGGCAAGTGTCAGCTGATACCAGACTGATTCCTTGGAGAACACAACCCACCACTGTGTATCCAACATGAAATAGATCATTTGGACAGTCTTATAATTATTAACAACACTTAATTTCAATTTCAAACTCTCCCCAGAAAGTCTTCACTAGATAGACTACCAAATGTTTAAGAAAACATGACTTCCCAGTCTACACAGTATTTTCTAAATTCTGGAACAGAAGGCAATACTTCCAATTTGCTTTATGAAGCCAGGATTGTCCAGATACAAAGACAGATAATGAAAATGCAAATGAATACGCCAGACTAATATTCCATATAAATATTAAACAAAAATACTGAATAAAATATCATGAAATTCATCAGTCTATATATATATATACATATATATATATATATATACTTAATACATGGGGGTTTCACTGTATCACTGTCTTCCCGTTGTTCATCGATTTGCTAGAGGGGCACCAGTAACATCTCCATATGTCTTGTCTCATGCTAGTAGAGCCCAAGCGCATCTGCTTGTTCCAGGAACATAAAGAGCCTCAATCTATTCTGGAATGAGGTCTATAATTGTGGTGGTATTTGGCATATCAAATACAACACGGGTAGCTTGCCAGGCTCTGGCCGCAGGTAGCATACTCTTGCAGTCATCTCTAAGTCCAGCAATTAATGATGAACCACGCGGCCGCTTGTGGCGCGTGAACCGGACTGTGATAGGCTGTTCTGCTGGGTGGAGTTCTGACGAGAGAGAAGTCCGAATGTGGAAAATGGAGGCCCTCATGGAGTGGGGGGGTCGCCTGGCCTGTTGCAAGGCTCTGCTGGGCTGGCGGGCCAGGGCTAGAATCCGCCATCTCTCCTGGGCTCCTTGTGAGCGGCTGGGCACAGGGAGAGCAAGTAGCATCTCTGCCCCATGTCTGTCTCTGGATCAGCATACCTGGGCCGGATTAAAAAAGACTGCAGCAGGGTGGATTTCGATGAGCCAGGCTGTGATAGGCTGGTCTGCTGGGTGGAGTTCTGACGAGAGAGAAGTCCGGATGTGGAAAATGGAGGCCCTCATGGAGTGGGGGGTCGTCTGGCTTGTTGCAAGGCTCTGCTGGGCTGGCCGGCCAGGGCTAGAACCCGCCATCTCTCCTGGGCTCCTTGTGAGCGGCTGGGCATAGGGAGAGCAAGTAGCAGCTTGCTACTTACATGGGGTTTATGGGGTTTATGGGGTTTATTTCAGGGAGACAAAATTGGTTCAATATACCAATCAATTCATCATCATATTATTAAAATAAAGAAGAAATTGACTTATTCATATTAATAAATACTGGGAGGGGAAAATTTGATAAAATCAATATCCAATCAGAATAGTAAAATTTCTGAAATTGATAAAAAATTATCTATAAAACCCTATAGGTAACACTGTACTTATTGGTGAAAGTTTGGATGCATTTTGCTAAGATGAAGAAAATGGTATGAGAATCTTCTCTCAATTATCAAAATACAGCAATAAAAGGAAGCAAACAATGCTGCCAATTTCAGATGGCAAAAGTGTCTGAGTTCAGCCAGGCTGCATAACACAAACTATGTAAAATAACATTATAAAATGTATACCTCACAACTCCACCCAGCAAACCAGACTATCACAGCTCAGCTTATGCGGCCACTAACGGCCGCGCGGTTCATCAATAAATGCTTTATTTAGAGGTGACTACAAGAGTATGCCACCCCAAGGCAAGCATGGCAAGCTGTTCGTGTCGGATTTGATATGCCAAATACCAGTAACATTTATATTAGGTCATTCCCATGACCTAATATAATGGTTTGAGGCTCTTCATGTTCCTGGAGCAAGCGGATGCCTTTGGGTTCTACTAGCATGAGACAGGACATATGGAGATATTACTGGTGCCGCTCTAGCAAATAGATGATGAAAGGGAAGATAGTGAGGGGCCGGAGTGATAGCCCAGCGGGTAGGGCGTTTGCCTTGCACGCGCCAGCCTGTGCCGACCTGGGTTCGATCCCCGGCATCCCATATGGTCCCCCAGCACCGCCAGGAGTAATTCCTGAGTGCAGAGCCAGGAGAAACCCCTGAGCATTGCTGGGTGTGGCCCAAAAAAGCAAAAAAAAAAAAAAAAAAAAAAAGAAAGGGAAGATAGTGATAGTGATAATGATACCCCAGCAATGATCACATGAATAATAACTTAAAACAATTTAATTCACAGTCATGAAAATAAAATATGTGGGTATGAATCTGATAAAATACATAGGATTTGCATTCCCTAAACTACTAGCACAGATAAAAGAAATTAAAATAAATTGAAATAAACAGATGATCCATTTTCATGGATTGGAAGACTATATATGAAGCTGTCAATTTTGGGGGTAGAGAGATAGCATAGCAGGTAATAGACTTGTCCTGCACGTGGCTATCTCAGGATTCTATCCCAGGCATTATATACGGCCCCTGCGCTGCACCAGGAGTGATCTCCTGAGCACATAGTCAGAGGTAGGTCCTGAACACCACCAGGTGTGGCCCAAGCCCCAGCACCAAGATTCTCAATTTTTGTCAAATTGATAAATACACTTAAATCAATTCCTATCAAAACACTGTATAATAATAAGTCAGAAGTCACTCATTCAGAGTCAGGGTGACTTCTATAACTGCCACACCCTCCATCAGTGCTTACATAGAAGAGAGATCTCATTAGTATGAACCTGGCTTCCAAGAACAGGTAAATAGATTAACATATGATACATGTTACAGACAAGTGATACAAGGTGTCAAAGCTGCTACCGGCTCTCTGTGCTCGGCTGATTATGAGGCGTCTGGGAGGGAAGGTGGGTTCTAGCCCTGGCTCACCATTCCAATAGAGCCTCGCAAGAAGCCAGAGGAATGCCCACACCATGAGGGCAGCCATTTTCAACACCCAGACTCCAAACTCGTCAGAGCTCCACCCAAGAGAAAAGCCGATCTCAAGCCCTGCTTGTCAGAGTCCCACCCTACAGCAAAGCCTATTTCAAGCCCAGGTATGCTTGATCCAGAGACTCAGACACAGGAGGCAGAGCTGCTACCAGCTCTCCCTGTGCTCAGCTGATCATGAGGTGCCCGGGAGGGAAGGCGAGGTCTAGCCCTGGCCTGCTATCACTATAGAGTCCCACAAGGAGCCAGAAGAACTCCCACACTATGAGGGCAGTCATTCTCAACATCCGGATTCTCAGCTTGTCCGAGCTCCACCCAAGAGAAAAGCCAATCTCCCCAGGTTCACCAGTAAATGCATGAGATGAGAGCCTACTACTGAGAGTATACCACCCACATGGCAGAGCCTGGCAAACTACCCATATGGTATTTGATGTGCCAAACAAAAGCCAGTAACAGTTATAGACCTCATTCCCATGACCTGAAGGAATGGTTTGAGGCTCTTCATTTTCCTGGAGGGAGCAGATGTCCTTGGGCTACACTAGCTGGTGCCTGCGAAAGCAAATCGAACAATGGGAAGACAAGTGATACAAGTGGTCAAAACATTGGTAGAAACTTGTGTCACTATAGAGAGGATTACTATAAAATTACATGGAAAGTTAAGGGATTGAGTATAATTTAAAATTTTTGAAAAAGAATAGGAGATTGTAAGGTGCTTAATAGGAGAAATATATATAATATATATAAAATGTGATCCAGATGACCAACAAGAAACAATATGCAAAATACAAAAAGGGGTCTCACAATTCAGAAAAAAAAAACAAAATAACACTCAATCAATGGACAAAGATGTGGAAAATAACTGGAAGAGGATATACATTTGACAAATAAGTATATAAAATATATTCAACATTCACTTGTCACTTGTATCATTGTCTTCCCATTGTTCATCGATTTGCTCGAATGGGCACCAGTAACGTCTCCATTCATTGGGAATGAGGTCCATTATAGTTACTGTTTTGTGCATATCGAATACACCACGGGTAGCTTGCCAGGCTCTGCAGTGACTCTGGATTTATTCCAGGGGGCCCAGTCTGCTGTCAGGCTAGCAGCATTCTAGTCTGCTTCTTTTCTCCCTCCTCAGTGGATAGAGCAATTTGTAACAGGACAGGTCCTCAGGTCCATTGAGTACTGGAGGAAGGCAGTGGGGTTCATGAAATGGACCAGGATGGGGTTTAGGGTTTAGTTTGGGGTTTAGGTTTACGGGTTAATCTGCTCTATTTCCGTTCTTTCATTGACCATTTGAATTTCTGGAATTTGGTTGGTTTCTACTGATTTGATGTACCACATGGCTGCAGTATGGCCTCGTGCCACAGGAGGAACCAGTAGCAGCTCTGCCCTGTGTATCAGTGTCTCAACAGCCAACAGCCCAGGAGCAGTTCGTGGGTGAGTCCATTGTCCAATATTCAACATTATTAGCTACTAAAAAAAGACAAATTAAAATCTCAAGAAAACAATGCCACGTACTCATCTGAAATAGTGCTTTAGACAATAATGATAATATCAGTGCCAGTGAAGGAGCGAAGAAACTGGATCTTAGAGGCTGTATAGTTGGTAGGGCTCTTGTCTTGTACATGGCCAATGGGGTTTGAGTCCTGTCATTCCATATAGCCCCCTGAGTCTCAGCAGGAGTAATCCATGAGCACAGAGCCAGAAGTAAGCCCTGGGCACAGCTGATGTGCCCAAGTGTTTGTTTGAGGGACAAACACTTTCTGTTTGTCCCTCAAACAAACAGGAAGGAAGGAAGGAAGGAAGGAAGGAAGGAAGGAAGGAAGGAAGGAAGGAAGGAAGGAAGGAAGGAAGGAAGGAAGGAAGGAAGGAAGGAAGGAAGGAAGGAAGGAAGGAAGGAAGGAAGGAAGGAACTAGATTATTTTTTGCATCACTGATGGAAAGGGTGAAGCCACTCTTAAAAACAGCTTAGCGGTTTCTTAAAAGAATCACTGTATCACTGTCTTCCCGCTCATCATCGATTGGCTCGAGCGGGCACCAGTAACATCTCCATATGACCTGTCTCATGCAAGTAGAGCCCAAAGGCACCTGCTTGCTCCAGGAACATAAAGAGCCTCAAACCATTCCATCAGGTCATGGGAATGAGCCGTGTCGTATTTGATATGCCAAATACCAGTAACAATTTTAGACCTCATTCTTAAAAGAATAAACAATAAAATGCCACATCATACAGCAATACTTCCTGATCTTTATGCCAAAAAAATGAAGACTTACGTTTACACACAAGTTTCTATATAGATGTTTGGTGCCAGCCTGATTCATAATTGCCCCAAACTGGAAGCATTCCAGAAGGCTTTAGTGGCTGAATGGATAAACAAACCATCTCTCATCGAATACTGCTCAGGAAGGGAAAGGATGGTCTATTCCTGCAGCTAACGATGTGGAGGGAGTGTTGGAGGGCCAAGCTGGGTGGGAAAAGCCCAATTCTAAAAAAGGTTCCTATCTATTGCATGACTTCAACTACATCATATAGCTCCCAATGGCATCAGTGATGGAATGGGGGGCAGGTAAGCGGAGCCACACATTAAATTTTTTTTTTTTTTTGCTTCACACCCGGCGACACTCAGGGGTTTCTCCTGGCTCTTTGCTCAGGAATTTCTCCTGGCGGTGCTCGGGGACCATATGGGATGCCGAGGATCGAACCCGGCCAGCACAGACGGCCGCGTGCAAAGGCAAACACCTCCACCGCTGGGCTATAGCTCCGGCCCCGGGAGCCACACATTAAGGAAGGACAAAGTGTGACGAGAGCAGATGAGCTGACAGAAGAGAAACTGGGGACTCACTGGAATGTTCTACAGGTGACTGTTGCTGTCAGCCTCCTGGCAAACACTGGGCTGTGGTTTTGCAAGGCACTAGGCGACTAGGTTAAGAGTAAGCAAGATTTCTCTATATGCTCATCCACAACCACGTGTCTCTTGGCCCTTACCTGAAAAACATTTTTTGAAAAGTCAACCTTGAGAGGAATGAACTAGCAACGAGCAGCAGCTGACTCGCGCCGCGCGTAAGGTCATCAAAGCAAAGGTCTGAATGAAGTCTCTGGAACCGTCACCAGCCCTCCAGTCATACTTCCCCGAGCCCACCTTAGGGATACGCATCAACCAGGTGGCTTTGCTCCCAGGTGGACCCGGACCACAAGAGTTACCGCTCCTGCAAGGTACAGTGTAACAGCACATGCCCAGGGACCTCCCTGGACCCAGTTTCCCCATCCCTGCCCCATGGGGCAGAGCAGCAGGTTGTAAGTCATTCAGACTTTTCAACTCAGGGCAGCATATGAATATTTGCTGAGACTGGTGAAAGTGGACTCTGTGGCAGGACCCCAGGATACACACGCCCCTCTGGCCTGAAGATGGCACGGCGCCATTGATAGATGGCATGGAGAGGGCAGCAGGTCCTGAGCTGAGTTTGGACAATGGGCCCAAACAATGAGAGTGAGTGATAGGCTAGTTGATGATACATGAGACAATCCTACTCTGCTTTCATTAATTCACTCAGAATAAATGAGCCACTTTCAGTGGGCAAGGAGTGAAGCAGACTCAGCTGCAGAGGCCGGCGGTGGATCCAAGGGTACAGCACTGCAGGGACGTGTGGCTGGAACCCTGAGCACAGAACACCTGAGAGACCCCGCCCAGCTCGGACGAGGAAGGATTTCTAGTACAGCAAAAGCACTGAAACATCGGCATTGCAAACAACATTAACAGGAGGCCTCTTTCAAAGTTTCAGAGGCTTCTAGGGATCCTTGAAATGAGTGTGTCAGAGGGGAGTAAGGCTGTGAGCACCTGGGCAGATGGGAAGGGAGGGGGGGGAAGCAGAGGGATCAAACACACCCTGGGAGGGGAAGATGGAGAGGGGAAGATAGTAGAGACTGGGTCCTTGGGGAGGGGTCAGAGCAAAGGGGCGCTGGGAGGGAAGTTGATGGAGATTGGGGGGCCTTGCCTCACGGACCCAACTGGACCATTGGTATCATTGGAAAGCTGAGGGCAATATGAGTGTCAGAGGGAGAGAAACCAATGCCAAGCACAGAAGCTAAGCTGGAACCCTGTCGGTACACTAGCCGGCCAGTCACAACAAACTACTCCCTCTCCCTTTCCAACTGTGTCTTCCCTGCCTGTCAACTGCTGCGGTGACTCTCCTTAATGTGCAGAGAGAAGTCCAGCTGCCCTGGCCATTCCTCTTCCGCTCCCCGAATATAGGAAGAATTCAAGGAAGACTGCAATCACCATTCGTGACCAGGGATGCCATTTACTGTGGCACGCGGCCAAGTTAGATAAATACTAACAATCTGTAGAGTTTGTAGATCATATTGAACTTGGCTTATTAGGCCCTCTCTCCAAATCTCTGGAAGGACGACTCATAAAAAGTAGTTAGTTTATAGAGACTGTCAAGGTTCATGGGGGACAGCTGGCCTGTGATGCCTCATCTGTGATTATAGGCAGCTACAAGATAATAAAAGTCAAACTCTGAACCCACGCCAAGGTATTCAATGACTTCATGCTGCCCCTCTGCCAAGACGGGACCACAAGGGTCCGCTTAGGCTCCTCTCTTTTGAGTTGGAATCTCCAACATGTCTAATGTTCAGAACTTACGTTCAAAGGCCCTCAATGCCCAGTAAAAGGAAGCCATTGACCTTACAAATCCATGCTCATAATTAATATTTGTGACGGGCTTCAATCTGGTCACTGCCGTAACCCTCAGACGTGGCCCTGGGAGAAGGGATTTGACTGGGCATTAACTTGTCTAAACGTGGCTATTAAGTGTCCAATTACTGAGAGCGGCAGCTGGCTCTTGAACACTGGTGATGTCACTGTGACAATGATCAGTTAGAGCCTTTTCAGAGGCCTTTGTAGGATTTTCAAGTGACTATCCCATTCTTCTTCCTAGCCTTCCCCTTCTCAGAACCTCCTGAGTCCTCACAACAAGGCCACCTGAACAGGTGCGTTTCACCGGCTTTCTGGTGTCCAGAGATGGAGACACTCAGGAGAGAGAGCAGAGACAGACATGTAGCCATGAGGATCACTGCGTGGAGACCCAAGCTACCGAGAAGACCAAAATCGGAGGCTACAGTCCCTGTCAGGGGTCCCCAACTCCATTCCCTGCCGGCACTTTTGCTTCCCTCTAGGACCAGCTGGCCAAGGATTCAGAGATGCTTTATCTGCATCTTCCCACCTCCCCACCTCCCATAGGGCTCTTGTCCATGAACAGGACACCAGGGGCCTATGAGATCTTTTCTATCCAGAGGCATGTAGCATGTAACAGGATACTCACTGGATATCCTAGATATTGGCTTAGAACAGGTGCTAACCCAGACTGATGAGCCAGGAAAAGGGGCAGGTGACCTCAAGTCTGGCACTCGGAGTGATGCATTAGGAAAAGCACCACCAGTGTGCCTGGCCTTACTCTTGTGACCAAGACCACAGACCGGGAATCCTCCGTGCTGGATCATGGCAGCCATGGAGCTGGCCGGGTGTCTTTCCAGAGGAAAAAACCAACTTGGCTTTGGATTTCTTCTGCTATAGTATATAAGGAGTCAGTCCTAGTCCTTGAGTTTATTTGAACCCACTGTCTCATTCTGAAAAGGGACAGAGTCAGGGATGCGGTATGGTGATGAATGAAGTCAAGAGTGACCCATGGACCAAAGCTCCCACTGAACCCACCTGCTATGGGGTAAAGCAAAGTCATATGGAGATGAAAGCAAGCAGTTATTAATGGGAGAGCAGAGAATTATTCTCAAAATGAGGGAGGGCTGGGGCCTGGCAACACTGTTCCAACAGGACACTAGATGTGGCAGACACCGGATCAGAGGCTGCTGTATGACTCCACCTGTCTCTCCTGGAATAGAAGATTATGGAAGCTGGCATTATGGGAGGATCAGTGGGAAAGATTGCTCATCTTTCTAGCTCATAGGTCTCCGGATCAAGAGGAGCTACACTAGACCTGGTGAGCACCATCTGTCTGTCTGTCAAGCCCAGAGCCCACAATTGGGATAAATCTGAGGTGGAGAATAGCAGAAGTGAGCATATACATCACAAGGCAGGAATGTAGCCTAAGGACAGGATCGTGAGTGCCTAAGGAAAAAGACTGCACCAATCACTCTACCTCCACGTCATTATTACTCTCTGGGGGTCTTACTATGACCCCACACTTGGGTGGTCACTTGGTTAGCCATTGACAGAATAACAAACTTGTTCCAGAGGTCATGGAGGACATTCATAGCTAGGGAGGCAAACTCAATGTCTTACTTCAAATCTGCAAAGAACAGGCTGACCCTCATGCTAGGAGTTAGTGTGACTGGCAACTTTAAGTGAAATCAAGGTAATTTATCATTTTGAATATTGGAGGACCTGTAAGAATTACACTAACTTTACTAAACCTGCATTCAACAAATGTAAGTACAAAGTTTGGATGACAGTACGCCTGTTTATAACAAGGTTTAATGAATATTTTAAGCCCATTGTTGAAACCTACAACTCAGGAAAAAGATTCATTTCAAAACTTTACTTGCTCATTGTCAATACACCTGGCTGCCCAAGTATTCTGATGGAAAAGTATAAGACGAGTGTTGTTTCCATGCTGCTAACACATTTACAAGGCTCATTATTTTCTAAAAATAGATGTGCAAGTTCAGAGTTACCATGTAGATGAACACAGAGTAGATCTGAGTAAAGTCTAGAAGAATCTTCTGGAAAGGTTTACCTTTCTAGATGCCATTAAAGACATTCACGATTCATGGGAGGAGGTCAACTATTGAAACTAACGGGCGTTAAGAAGTGGATCCTAACATTCAGAAACCACTACAGAAGTGGACTCTGAGTGACTTGAGATTTCAGTGTAGGAAGTCATGGCAGATGTGGTGGAAATGGCCAGAGAACTAGACATGGGGCCCGTAGAGATGACTGAGCTGCTGAAATCTCAAGATAAAACCTGAACAGAGGAGGAATCCAGAAGTAGCTTCCTAGAGAACAGCATAGAGAGGGATTTGGGTGTGATGGAATATGGTCCCAGGGAAGATGTTCCCAACATGGCTGAAATGACAACAAAGGGTTTATAATATTCCAGGAATTTAGTTAGGTAGCTCCAGGGCTGTACAGAAGATTGAAGGCAATTCTACTTACTGTATGTGAATCATTATCAAACACCCTCGCATGCTACACAGAAATCTTTCATGAAAGGGTCAGCTGATGTGGCAACATCACTGCTGTCTTGTTGGGAGAAATGATTGCTTCCCTCATCCCACCACAGATCTTGACCAGCCACCATCGTGGTCACTCAGCATGAACACAGCAGGTCTTCCTTCTCCCCAGGCTGCCTGGAAGACCTCTGCACCCCTGGCAGGGGACACTAGGTGGCCTCCAGAAAGGGGACCATCTCAGCATCACCCTCAGCAGAGGCAACATGCGCTGCCCTGGCCTGGTCCTTGGTTCCGTGATGCTGTCCCTCAGGTACTCCTCGGTCTCTCCTCGGTTCTGAGCACACCGTGAACCCCTAGATCACAGTGGCAGTGAGTGAAGGGCATGTGTCACAAGCTGGAGGCTGGACACCGGGAAATCGGGCGACCGAGCTGCTGGCAGGTATGGGAATGGAGTCGCTTCTTGTTCCCGTCCAGCCGGAACCTGCCATCTGCTCAGACAATGGGCAAACCCAGATCATATCAGCAACACATTCCGCAGCACAACCTCAATCTGCTACTGAAAAAAAAGAACACATCTGTTTGGGGTTTTGTGTATTTAAAAAAAAATGGCATCATTCTATGAACCAAACCTGAAAAATGCAAACCTCACTCATGTTTGTATGTGAAAGGTGATTCAAAGTTGCTCATGATAGAATTATTATTCATAAAGAGGGGGAAAGGGAGCTAGAGAGAGGTGTATGGTGGGGAGGGCATTTGCCTTGCACAGTCAACCTGGGGTCAATTTCCGTAACCCATAAGGGTCCACAGTTCCACCAGTAGAGAGAAATGGGCACCCCAAACTAAAGAAATGATTCAGTAAACTGAGAGGCTATATGATCTAGAACTATGCCTACACATAAATCGCATTTTTTAAATAAATTTCAATTCAGGTTTGCAAGGATCGATGAAAATAAAAAATACCAAGATTCAGAACCTAAGAACTTTGTATCTCTCTAGGAATCAGAAAAGGTCTCTCAAGGTCTGGGCTAAGGGTTAGTATTTGGTTTGCTCCTGAATGATTTCGATCAATATTGCATGTGATTCCCTGGATTAAAGGGCCACCTGTGGTCTTTCTGCTTATTCTCAACTCCTCTCCTGGAGGTGAATGAAATGGCCCTGGCTACCAAGAGCAGCCACAGGGGGCGCCTGTCTCGGGCCCTCAAGAGTGACCCCACACCCACGGGGAAAATGGCTGTGGAGAGGCTTGCATGGAGGCTTCCCCTGCAGCTAGGGCCAGCATCCAGAGAGCTCCGGGGCACGATGGACTGAAGGCGTGGACTGCAGACAGTGGGGGCTAAAATGGGGACACACGGGTTCTTGGGTGAGGAAGGGTGGGAGACCTGGGGCGTGACTACCTGCCTGCGCCCCTACGGTGTTCAGTTACAAAAATCTTGCGTTTCTCATCTATCATAAATGAGCGCGATACTTATTTCTTTTCTAATTGTATTTTATCACGGTGCCCAAATGAATTTATTTAAAAAGAAAGCAAACAGCAATGAAGCATCAGGAATAAAGCAACCTGGACAGGGGTTGGAGTGACAGTATAGCAGGTAAGGCGCTTGCCCGCATGTTGCCCACCATCATGAGATTTGATTCTCAGTGTCCCATATGGTCCCCCAAGCCTGCCAGGAGCGATCCCCTGAGCACCACCAGGTGTGGTTCCCAAACAAAACAAAGCCTTAGAAAAGGTATCACTGTATCACTGTCTTCCCGTTCATCATCGATTTGCTCGAGCGGGGCCCCAGTAACATCTCCATATGTCCTGTCTCATGCTAGTAGAGCCCAAGGCATCTGCTTGCTCCAGGAACATAAAGAGCCTCAATCCATTCCGAATGAGGTAGCCTTGGTAAAACAGAGTACAACTCTAGGGAAAAGTCTAACTAAAAAGCCAGGAGTACTTTGTTGAATAGGGGGAGAGTATTTAAAACTTCGGCCGGGGACAACTTCGGATCTCCCAGGAGCTGCCCTTCTCCTGGACGTGGTTAAAATGGTTAGAAAAGAACTGAGAGAGGGAAACACCTGCACAGGATTCAGCCACCGTTAGGACCGTGTCCACATACTGCAAATCTCCAGCCCACAGACATCGGAAAGAGGAGAAAGAAGGCTGGACTTGGAGTCAAGAAAGAAATCTTGGAATGCTCCATCTTTAGACAACCTCCAGCAACATCTTCATTCTCCCCTGCTTCCACCTGCAAAGCAGAATCATACTAGCTGCAGGATCCATTCCACAGGGATTGTGTGAAGCTTGAATGCAAGCTAATGTGCAACAGCTGGGTGTGTGTGTGTGTGTGTGTGTGTTTGTGTGTATGACTGTCTATTTATAAACTAAAGGGCAACATGCTTGCGATATCCTAAAAACCTATCTTGCAACTAATAGATTACTCCATAGGGATAAATTATAGGTAGAATGTAAGGAAATTTATTCCCAACTTACGAATATTTACAGAGTTCTGCACAATTTAGAAACTACTTTTCTTACATTATTTAACTAATTGTCCCCAGGCTGCCACATATCCAAACTGTCTAGACTACGGAACTTGATGGTGAGGCTGGTGGCTGCAATGGCCTTGAGATCAACCCCAGACTCCCTTAACGTCACTGCTACAGATTATAATTACATCACCGTAATCAACTGCAAATGAATGAAACACCGGTTCCCTACTCTGATTATGCTCATTATTAGCTTGCTAGGATTACAACCCTGATTTCATGGACATTCACTACCTGCCCCAGAGCTCCCTGGGCCCTTAGCATTAGCACCTTATTTCACTCACACGCTAACCCCAGGAGTTCACTGTGATTCGCCTTGTTTTATGTATAAGAAAATAACTCCCAGGGAGCTCAGGAACTCCCCGGAGGTGACACCTTCCGTGGCAGAGCTGGGAGCTGAAGCCAAGTGTGACTGGTCCAGGTCTGTGATGGGTTTCAGAGAGAAGCGTTCCCCCCACCCTAAGACACAGTGACCCCAAGTCATCAAGGAAGGTCTTTGCCCTCGGACCTCTCAGGGACCGGCAGCACACACATTCTAAGACAAGCAGGAGACCAGACAGACTCTGAGCAGAACAAGGGACCCAGGGAGAAAGAGCAAATTCCGCTGTAGCCAAGTTCTTACACAAGGGCAGCCCATATCCTTGGCAGATTTTTGAGGCACATTTTGGAGAGATGCCCAGCCTGAAAAGTTTCCAGTCATACCCAAGCATTCTCTGCAGCCTGTCCTCACAAAAGGCAAGCCGGCCTCTCCCACAGTAGATGAACGAACACTTCTGTTATTTCTGAAAGGCAATCTAATTCCCCTCAAATTTAAGTTTCAACAGTTTCCTAACCGGCCTCAGTGGGGCCCATATAGAAATGAATAAGTTCACATTACGTCTAGCTTGCTTTCATTAGTGTGTGTGTGTGTGTGTGTGTGTGTGTGTGCATTCCACATAATGGACAGATTTTTCATTACTTCAAGGATTTTTATGTATGTGATTCTCCATGAAGGTCAGACCCACCAAGCTCCGATTCTTGGATTAGGAATCAAGGCTCATGGATTTGAGCAAAGTCACGTGATGAACTGAGGGTTCAGCAGTTCTGCTCTGGTGGGGTGAAGACCAAAGGACAATACACCAAAGTGCCAGTCCCATGACCGCTGGCTCTGGAATACCAACCAAATAAGTTCCTTGCCCTTTTTGTGAGTTATTTCTCTCCTCTATGAAAGAAACAGTGAGGAAGATCTGCAAAAGCAAAGCTCAGATTTATTAACTTTCACCGCATCTTAAATCACTGCAAAATGCATCCCTAGGACATTAGCTACAGTGGAAGTAAAAGCACCACTCTGGAGCTTGTATTATTCTACAGCAGATAGCGAGGTTACTGTAATTGGTGGCTCCACCATTTCACCACTAAATGACCCCCAGTCCGTGGAACCAGACAGAGAGCAGGGAATGAGATTCATGTGGTGCGGATGTGGCCGCAAATCCACAGAAGCCTTTGGGAAGCAGCGAAACACGTTTCAGAAACTTTAAACATTTGGCTGTTAAATTCCAATTCTGGAAATCCATCCAAATG
Organism: Cryptotis parvus; assembly: GCA_021461705.1. Lineage (NCBI taxonomy): Eukaryota > Metazoa > Chordata > Mammalia > Eulipotyphla > Soricidae > Cryptotis > Cryptotis parvus. The sequence goes on along the minus strand of JAJIBD010001134.1, from coordinate 10,194 downwards.
ACTGGATCAGAAAAATATGGACGTATTTCATAGCAGAAAAGTATAGAAGTTGCCTTTTTTTTCCTATTCTGGAGAAGTCTGTGTTCCCTCTTGAACATGTATTTCTCCCTCTCTTTCTCTCCCCTCAGTGTTTCTATGTAAATTTCTTTCAATGAAATGATTGTTGCTTCACCTAATCAGGAAAGAAAATAAGCAGACAGGGTAACTTCCCAGTGAATGGCCATTAGCAAGCAGAGATGAGATAGAGCAACGAGTATTCCAGAAGACTTGGAGCAAAGCGAATCCTGAGACACTGTTGGAGGGACATAAGTGGATATAACCACTGAGTTTCCTCCGAAGGTTAACATAGAGTTGCCATGTGCCCCAGCAGTGCCACTTCTGAGTGAATATTGAAGGAAAGGCAATGAGGACATCAAAGACATGATTTTGTAACCACCGTTTTCCTTGTAACATCATTCACAATGACAGAAACTAACAGAGTTTGTCTGTCGATGGATAAATGGACATATATATTTATATCAGCTCTAGTCCGGCGGATAGAGCTAGTCTAGACTGCTGGACTAGAGCCATTACCAGCTGGATCCAATAGGACATCAAAAGATCACATGACCACCCACCTACGAGATGGTCAGACTTCTTTGTCAAGACCCTGAAGAAGGCGGTGTGAGGCTCTTTGTATTCCTGAAGCAACCAGATGCCATTGGGCTACACTGGCACGTGTTAGGGTCCAATGGAAATGCTACTGGTGCCCACTTGAGTAAATTAATGAATAACGGGATGTCAAGTGATCAAGTGATATATTTATATAATAGATGATATATTTAACATGTGTGTATATATGCATATATACAAGTACATATATGTGGAAACAGCCTAAGCATATGTCAATGAATAAATGCTAGAGAATCCATAATATACCTGCACAGATATATGCATATGCATACACATACATGTACATGTATGTGCAAATAAGCCAAGTATCTGTGAGCGGACAAAAGGATAGAGAATCTAACGTATGTACACATGTCGAGAACGGTGTGCCTACCTCTGTGACAGCATCAAATGAACCGGAAGCACACTGTGTTAACTCAGCCAAGTACAAATACTACACAATAATGCTGATGTGCAGAAGAGAAACAAGCCGAACTCAGACAGGAGAATGGCGGTCACCGGGACTGAGGGGTGGAAACTGGGGTGTGGTATTCAAAGAGAACAAACCCGCAATTCTAAGATGAGGCGACTGGGGGCTGATGTGCAGTCTGTGATTATAATTAACTATCAATATTATGTGCTTGAACGCTGCTGAAAGCAAATTTTAAAAATTCTCACTACAGAAAAGAAATGGCAATTCTGCAAGGTGATAAAGGTGTCAGTAAAGGTGATGATGGAACAGTTTCACAATATATAAATTATCAGATCAACACATTATGCATTGTCAACTTATACCATGTTATCTATCAACTGTATCTCAATAAAGCTAGGAAAAATAAGAGATGGGGAAAATAAGAGAGCCATTAAGAGGAGACCGGGAAGCCATTTAATCACCTCAGAAGAATAGTTAATAAAAGGTCATCTTTCAGTTATTTAGGAAAATGAATTGTAGTGCTGAAAGTGAGATGTGATATAATTTGGAGGAAAAGTAGAAACTGAACAGGAGGAAAATAAGCTTAAAAACGCCACCCAACGCTCTGGGGACAAGAACAGCCGCTCTCCATATTTCCTTGCAAGTGTTTTGCACTACTCGCCTCATTTTCTGTAATAACTTGATTGTTTATTGTCATAATTGATTGATTATCATCCTATTTGAATGATGATCATTGCCACAATCAGATGTACTCTAAAAGTGATTTTATATGCTGACTCTTGCATTAAAATGCAAAAATGCAATCATGATTTTTATTTAGTGAATAATATTTACAGAGGACATTTTTCTTAAATAAAATGTCTAAAGTGGGGGAATCATGAGGAAAAACCAGACAGAGCCAAGGAGCTATGGAAGGGTCGGTTTCCACGAGACTAGAGCTCACCGCAGGCAGTACTAGAGGGGAAAAACTGCCCCAGGAAGACAACACATACAAGAGCAGTTGATAAGGGGGACTAAAAGCTTCGAGTTGACTTCAAGAAGGGATGGAGCCAGCAGATATGAAATTTCCAATTTTATGAGCATGATAGAGATCAGAAATAAATCTTCAGTATTTTCTTTTTAAGATAAATGTTTTAGAATAAATGCCTGCAGCAGGGACGGATGACCGGTGGCAGCGTCCTGAGAGCAGAGCATAAATAACACCGAGAAAATAGCCGGGCTGTTCTAAAGAGCACCTTTATTTTTTACTCTTAAAAGCTTGGGAAGATTATATTTTGATGCATTAAGGAGGCTCTCTGTGTGTGTATATGTGTGTGTGTGTGTTTTTAGCACAGCTGCCAATATCAGGAGGAACATAAACGCTGTCTTCTATTCAAATCACCACTCAGAACACTGCCTTAGGTGCAAGCCTTATTTTCCAGATGTGCCTGAAATCTACAAGCACATCTAATGATCAAAACACAAATTCCTCTTAAGGGTATTTGACACACAGTGATAGAAGGGAATCCCCAGGAGAATCTGCCTTACAGCCTCCAAAGTCAAGTAATGTCTTGGAAAACAAACCCTGTGAATATCCCACTGGCTGGAAATGCTGTTTAAATTTTTATGTGTTGGTCAGCAGAAGAGAGGGCTCGAACTGGAGCATAGATTGGTCCATTCAATAGCCTCAGTTTCCACTCGCTGTTGGATAGCAGCAGGACGGCAGGAAGGGCAGCCGCAATGAATAGTCAGACAAATCCAAGTTATCTTGTAAAGCATGAGCCGCATGACACTGAAATGACTGAACAGCATGGCATCCACTTAACGGCCCATTTAATAAGTCGTTGCTGTTCTCTGTTCTGATTTGAAGAGGGGTCACCCACTAGCACAGAAAACAGCAAAGAGCCTGTGTGGGGAGGACCTCTGAGCACAGGCAGCAAGAGGATGAGCAGAGTGTCCAGGGTCGCCGGTTCACACTCAACAGGGCTGGAGCAGCCTGGTCCACTGTGCAGACCGGATCAACCCACAAGCAGGCGAGAACCTTGCATGGTTCTGCCAAATCTCCCTGTTTCTAACGCCGGCTCTCTTTTAGGTAAAGACGGAACATGCCAAGTGCAACTTAATCATGATCCAAATACTACGGCTAGTGTTGGCTTTTTGGAACTTCATTTCTGCCTTTATGTTAAAAATCTATGGGTTGATTTACTCCATATCTATTGTGCCCAGGAAGAGGCTAATTTGGGATATTCCCAGGCTGGCCAAGAAGGTTTAGGGGAATCGCCTTATCCTATGCAGAAAAGAAAGGAAGCAAACTTGCAGGTGGTACTGGCCATCAGGGACTCTGAGAATGACTGACGACATCAGGAAAGGTGACCTAAGCACAACGAAGTCAGGGCTGGCTTCCTTGGTGGTCGCCTTTTCGGTACAAAAGAGAACGGCCGCTTCTGTGAATCGAGCATCTCCCTCATGCTCTGCAAGGAAGCTTATGGGTTTAGACTCACATAGCTGAACTTCCCCATTCAACTCACCCCTGTGCTCCCTACTTTTTAATGCTCTGTAATGAAAAAGGGCCTTCATGGGGCTTATCTCTTGAGTGGAAAAGAGCCAATTTTTTCTGCCCAAGTAGCTCATAATGTAGCTGACAAACTGTCAGAAAAAATAGACTTCATCATGGGGAAAGCCTCAGTCTGGCACCCATCTATCATAAAGCAATCTTGGAGAAATCTTGAAAACCTTCATTAAATTTCCCTTCTTTCTCCTGACAGTTATGGAACGTTAACGATATTGCTGAGACGCTGGTGCCATAGAAAGCCTCTGCCCACTACCCTCTCCCTCTCCCCGGCCCCACTTTCCCTTTGCCCAAATTTATGGAACGCAACCTATCCTTCACATGCTACTCCTGCCTCTGTGGCCTCACTGGGAGGGAGGAGGCTGTGAAAGACCTTATGCCAGTGACCAGGTCCTCTGGCGCAGCAGAGGGGGGGGCCATCATGGAGTCCTCCCCATCAGCTGCTCCTGCTGGACGTTCAAGAGCAAACCACTTAGTCTACCCGTAGCAAAGATTTCCTTATCCTTCTTTCTTTCCCTTCTCTTTCCTCGATCCATATGTTTTCATGAGTCTGCTGGTCAAGTAGTGGGAACAGTGGGGTGACACTTTCTTGTGTCTCTCTGAAGGGATGAGTCCCAGTTAACTTTACCGCCTGTTTCAGCAGCAGGGACTATATTCACAAAAAGAGCATCTTTCAGAAGAAGCAAGAAATGCGCGTCTTACAGTAGGGAGCAGCCTTGGAGGAAAATCCCAAAGAAGACACTGAAAATCCACAGCAGGAAATCAGAAGCCACAGCAACTTTGAAATCACAGGCTGATGCTTCCCTGAGCTGCAGAAGGGGTTCCAGCTCCCATGCCTTGTTGGGCCCTATCCAACCTTTGGCTTCGCAGGTTCCCAGCACATGTCCAAAATGAGCTCAGTCCAACCCAGCCACAACGGCGCTCGTCTTACCTGCAAAGGGGACAGGTGCATCTTTATCCAGGGCTACCAGAGGTGGGTCCAGAATGACTGTGTCATTGTTTTCTGTAATGGCGCCGTGATACGAAGTCCGATCCAGGGCTTATGCTTGTTGACTAGAAGGATAAAAAAAAAGAGAAAAAAATTAGACTTTCAGACCATCATCTGGATCACAGATCCATAGGGATTATATTATTACTCTACATTTGCCCAACCATAGGTAACCTGATAACCACATGAAGGCCAGAGAACATGGTGGTTCCATTTGCTTTTATAGGGCTCATTCCCAACGGGCCCCAGCACCATTCTCAGTGCTGTTTGGCCCAGTGGTGTGACCTAACGGTTCCAGGTCAGGTGTGATGTTTCATAGAGTCACTGGACTCGACAATGGTGGTTCCATTTGCTTTATAGGGCTCAGTTCCCAACGGGCCCCAGCACCATTCTCAGTGCTTTTAGGCCCAGTGGTGTGGACCTGGCGGTTCAGGGGTCTGGTGTGGTGTTTCAGAGAGTACTGGGCTTATACAATGCCAGAAGTGAACTCACAGGCCTTGTCCATGCTGGGGAATGGACCAATCATGCCATGTCTCAGCCTGCATTTGACACCAATGAGCCTCCAGAGATGTGGAGAGGTGAAGCAACAGCTTTTGGGGAAGCACCAATGGGAGGGAAGGGCAAGTGCTAAGATTCAAACATGGCATTTGGCTCTAGGATCATGGACTTTGCACCTACCATAATCCCACCATTTCCCTTTTCTGCTTCCCGAGCAGATAGAAATTATTGACTAAAGACCTCACTCACAAATATTGCTCTATTAATAGATGTTTTTAAGGAAAATCCCTTGATCGGTGAAAAAGTAGAAGATTAGGTTTGTGTGCTTGGGATTTCTGACTGCTACCTAACCTGACACCAGCAGATGCTGGCTTCATTTTACATACATAATACATGTTAAAAGCAATCTGTGAGGCCAGAACAATAGCACAGTGGGTAGGGTGTTTGACTTGCATGTGGCCAACCCAGGTTCAATCCCTGGCATCCCATATGGTTCCAGCACCTCCAGGAGTAGTTCCTGAGGCGAAGCCAGAGTAACCCCTGGCGTTGCTGGGTGTGACCCAGAGCCAACAAAAGCACTATGTATGTAGAGACACAATTATTGTATCTATCATCAGTCTAACTAAGTTTAAGTTGCCCTTCAATCATTTGATCAGAGGAATGAAATGCTATCTAAGGAGCACCCGATAGGTTTAAAATACATGCAAATGTATGCGTGGCAAATTGAATGGGCTCAGCCAGAGCCTTCAGAATATGATGTTATTTAAAGATTGAGTCTTCATAGAGGCCATCAGTTAAAATGCAATCATGAGGGTGGGCCCTATCAACATGCTTGATATCCTCCAAAGGGGGGATCTTGCTATGGAGACAAAGCTGTGACTAGGTAGGAATCCATGTGAAGGCTGGAGCTGGACTGCTCCAAGTTAAGAGATACCGGAGGTGGAGAGACTGATCACGGGATTCCTAGTGCTGGTCTCTGGACCCTGGAGATGACACTTTTCTGGGGTTCTGCCACCCTCCTCCACCATGCCCTGTCATACTTGCGTCAGTACACGGTTCATGAAGACAAGAAACGTATTATAGTTAACAGGTAAGTAAAGGTGAAGGACAAATAAGATGGTGGAGTGTTCCTAGGTGGGACTCTTCTCTGAGGAGAGGCAGCGTGCCCTTGTAAAGGCTTGGCACCTCAGACGGCTGTGTCGCACTGGTGTGATAGCTGGCTGACCTCCTGCTGCACGGTCCTCTCCTGTCCCACCCTTCCTGTGCCCTGGCCTCGGGAGCTATCTTTCTATGGTCTGAATGTGACCCTCAACAATGAGAATCTTGGTGTTTCCTTATATCCCAACCCCCACGTGCCTTTGTGGAAGTCCAGATGCAGAACAGTGCCTTAAGGAAGAGCCCAGATTAGCAGGAGCCCCAAAGAATGTCTTATGGCTGATCCTCATCCCTGATTCCTAGTTTCAAAGGCATTGTCGGGACTGGAAGAATAGACATCAGGTAGATACTCCCCTACCCCCTCCCAAAGTCATCAGACTAAACAATAGCAGCTCCTCTCAGCAACAACGAGGCAGATGCACTAATTAGGAAAATGATGAAGAAACCATTGTCACAAGGTGTGACTTTTATAAGCCAGATGGATACCTTGCTTATAAAGAACAACTGGGAAAACCAAAAGACCTTTTATACTTTATCTCTCCCCACCGCACACGCACTTAGGTCGTGATATACATGTAATACACAGTGCCAACATGAGAAACACTTTTTAGTAAATATATACATACATGTTTTTACCCTTTCTTATAGTTAGAGGGCAGAACAGAGCTTACCAGAGCTCGGCCTATCAGATGAGCTTTCTGGAAAGGGTCCCAGCCCACCAAGCGTCCACAGGTCAGGAGAGTGCTCTTCCAGGATTGCTGCCTTCAATCTAAGGGCCCTCATTGGCCTCTGTTTTCCAGTCCACACAATTGTGAACTAAGCAAGGGACAGAGGAGAGGACAAGGACCTATGTGTTTTTCTGTTCTTGGGCCTTGGCCCCGGGAGACCCATTTTTCACTCATCAAATCCTGCCCAGGAAGAGAGATTCACTGAGGGCATTAAACAGGCTACGGGCTTTTCCACGCATGCATGTTAGCATTCCAGCCGGTGCATCCTTATAGACCTTGGAAGAATTACAGCCACCCCAGGGGGTGTCCCATAAACACTCGTTTTCTTTACTTGGTCATCAACACAAATGCAATGTAAATAATTTGCAGCTGTTGGGAGATACAATTAATCTCTTTTGCCTTTAATTAAAACTGGGAGGCCTATTCATTAGAAATGTTTACCGAGGATGTGCCAGGCGCTCACTCAGTGTTGCAGATTCATTGCGCCCCTCGGCGCCAAAAAGCAGAGAGTGAAAAAGCCAGCCACAGTTGCTGCGCTTCAGGCTGGTCCTATCCTGCCCGGCGCCTGCTCAGACTTTGAGCGTCTTCACTGTAGAATGGGAACCACGACACTTGCCCTGGGTCCTGTTGCTCAGAGAACCTGGGTGCATAGCCCTGATGCTCCATTACTCTGAGGCATCCCCCTGCCCTCCAACAGCGACATCATCTGCAGCAAAGATGCTCTGTGGACCAGGAGTGGCCGCGCCTTACCCTCCCACCACACAGACCTGCTCTAGACCAGAAGTGCTCGTGTCTCGCCCTCCATCCGGGAGACCTGTCTCCCTCTTTTCCTTCTAGCTCTATGCCTGTTGGTTGATTAGTTAACACCTATTGCGATTTTACATGCACTCTCATCCTCCGAAACTCATTAGAGAACTGTGGATCTTATTTTGCATAGGCAAAGGAGCTGAACCTTGTAAATCCTTTTCAGGGAAGATAAGAATGTTAATGTCCCTGATATTCCCTCATTCTCCTCCCACTTTCAAAGTTTCCTTTAGATCAAGCTCAATTTTTGTTTTGTCAAGGTTGATAAACATTTGGCTTTGATGAGGAGCTTTAATGAACTCTCCATTGCTTCACCTGGAGATCAAATCTTAACTAACAGCTGGTTTTTACAGGATTTCAACCATGAGAATATTATCCATGGACCAGACTAGGGTTCCATTTATCTTTCAGCGGTCCAACGGTTCTGCCAAGGACAACATTCCCTTGCACTGGACCACCAACTGGATAGATCTGTCATTGCATCACAGTACTGAATAAAGCTCATTTTCATCTCGAGAAAAGCTCTACTTTGTGGGGCCTTTTTCTGAACTTAATGATCATCTTTTTATTTCTATGGAGTAATGAGACTCTGGACTTAATCCCTCACGCCTCAGTCAGGCTGGTACTTCTTAATTATGTCTTCTTTTCTAACTTCTCTTTTGAAATAAAGATACTTCAAGAATGTCATGAAAGCTGCAGGAATCACTTAGGCACAATCTAGTACCTTCCAAGCGTGAAAAGGCATTCACATACTCCTCAGGCTTATCTCGCTCTTTGAAATGATTGAAATGGTGGCGATAGCCTCACCTCTCAGAGGTACTTATCCCTAGCTTTATTCATTCCACAAAATGTTTATAATGTGCAAAAACACTATGCCCACTGACTGTGTAATAGTGTGTGAGAGTGGTGGGAGGCAGGTCAGGTAACTGAAACATGGCTTTGGCAAACTTCAACATCCACTTTCCGGAACAAAAATATTAGCAAATAAGAACTAGAATGGAAGCTACAGGCCAAAGGCATGTTTATAAAAATCCTGTGGCTAATATGGCAACCAAAGAGCTGACATAGTCCAGTCTAAGCTAAGAAGAACAAGCATGCGTTGTTCTCTGCCTGACTACTTTTGTTACATGATGCTAGATGGACACTCTAGCCCCTGCAATGAGACAACAACACACCACAAAATGGATGGCCATGGAGACTACCATGCTGAGTGAAATTAGTCAGAAGGCAAAAAGGACAGATAGAGAATGAGCTGCATTCATTAGTGGTGTAAAATACTATACCAGTGTTCACCCCCACTAGTTGTGGGAAATGGTAATGCCATACTAGGGGGAACTGAGCATTGAGAATAGGAAAGGGATATACATGATAACCTGAAAAATGTATGTATGGCAAGCCCACGATGTTCAAGAATGGGAGAGAGAGAGAGAGAGAGAGAGAGAGAGAGAGAGAGAGGATAAAAGTGTCCTGTTTAGAGGCGGCTAGGAGGGGGTGAATGTGGGGGACATTGTGGTAGGGAATAGGGGCACTAGGAGGGAACAGAGGTGCTGGAACACTGTATGACTGAGACCCAATCCTTGAAGAACATCTTTGTAACTGTGTGTCTCGGTGGTAAAAATAATAATAAAGTAAAGGTAGTGGGAAATGAATTGAAGTAAAATAAATCACTTCATTCACAGGAAACAGCATCAATGGAAGCTAACCAGATAGAAACTACAAAAATTTCAAAGGACTAGTAAGTGGCCAAAATCTGAAAGTTACAGGATAGTGAAGTCAAGATATAAACAAGCAAAAACAATCGAACTCTATGGACTAGAAATAAAAGCTGGGAGACGGAATTGGGAAGAAATTGTTAATATGTTTGCATCACCAGAGTGCCCGAAAAATGATGACTGGATAAAGAGAGCTTTGGTACATCTACACAATGGAATACTATGCAGCTGTTAGAAAAATGAAGTTATAAAATTTTGCCATAAATGGATGGACATGGAGAAGATTATGTTGAACGAGAGTAGCCAGAAGGAGAGAGAGAGACAGATACAGAATGTTCACAGATTTATTTGCATGGCATAAATATATGTACATATTATGATACCAATATCCAAGGTCAAGTGAAGCATATATCGGGGGTCTTGTCAAAGGTGGAAATTATCAAACGTGTGGGAGTCCAGAGTTTAGGAAGACAGAAAATGGAATAGGTGCTAGAATAGTCAAGGGGTACTAATGCCAACCTAGAACTGAGGCATTAAATAGAGGCAAAAGGATTCACTGACAACCTTTTTAATGCTTATGTTCTGTAATCCATAGTCTGGAGGGAAGGAAAAGAAAGAGAGAGAAAGGCAAAAGAAATAAAGAGCCTGCCATGGAGCAGGGGGCTGGGGGAAGGGGA
>JAJIBD010001133.1:0-54837 GCA_021461705.1 Cryptotis parvus | reverse complement strand
TTAGCTGATGCTGCCTTACATGTGCCATGACCACGTGAGAAAGCAGGTGGCGGGGACTGGCCGACAGCGCTTTCCTCCCGTCACCACCTTTCTGTTATGACCAAGTGGACGGAAGTGACTCCGAGTCCTGGGCAAGGACGATCACACAAACCTTTCAGGTCTGACATTCTGCCGTGGGCATCGCTCCAAATCTTGCCTCCAACTTCATGATCATCTCTTGCTGAAACAGGATCTCCTTCTGGGCAGTGAATAAGTCTTCTCTGAAACACAAAAACAAGCAAAATTGGTTCTCCACATCTCATCTCCATGGTGCCTCCAAACTCCTAGATGGGGCCAAGCAGAAAGGCAAAGTGACCCTGAATCAGTAATGGACCAGTGATGCAGGTCCTGGCCTGGTGGCAAGGACGCTGGAAATCAGAGACCATCTTTTTTTAATAAAAACCATTATTCTTTTCTTTTGAGGGAGTTTTATGCCACACCTGCAGTGCTCAGGGTTTATTTATTTATTTATTTGCTTTTTGGCTCACACCTGGCAATGCTCAGGGTTACTCCTGGCTCTTTACTCAGGAATTACTCCTGGCAGTGCTCGAGGGACCGTATGGGATGCCGGGATTGAACCTGGGTTGGGTACGTGAAAGGCAAACTCCCTGACTGCTGTGCTATCACTCAGGGTGTGCCCCTCAGGGTTTATTCTTGACACTATACTCAGAAGTGACTGTGACCATGTGTAAAGCTGAGGATTGAACTGGATCAACTATATGCAAAGTCAGAACTTAACTCTCATATGTAGTGCCAGGGTTTGTCTGCATGCAAGGCAAGAGACAACCTCTGTACTAGCTCTGCTTCTTTCTTTCTATCCTTCCTTCCTTCCTTCAGCAAACTGTCAGCATCCTGAGGTTAAGGGGTAGACACGGGACTGGGAAGAGTCTTCAGCTCATCTGGTCCAGCCTCTTCTCTTGGAAGAGACCGCAGTTCCCTCCATGGTGTGTGCGCTGCTGGACCCTCTGCTGTCAGCACACAGTTCCTGGGGATGGTGTCTGCCTTGGGCAGCTACTGGGAAAATGGAGGCCATCAGAGCATTACCTAGCCCTTCCGCCGTGTGACCCTGTGTACCCGGCACGTGTCTGCTCATTTCACAGACAAGGGAGCTAAGGTAGACAGCGTGTTTGTGCAGGGCCAGTGGCTGGAGGGTGTGGAGTGGGGACAGGAGGAAAGAGACCCATGCTACTTGCCCGATCCTGACTTGCTAAAGAGATAGAGACATTCAAACGGCACAGAAAAGAGACCCCCAGCTCGGCCCCCAGCCCTGCTGGGCCCTTTAGTAATGCTGGTCATGGGTCAGAGCAGGGTCTTATCGTTTGCTCCCGCACCTGTGAGTATACTCACATCACAGGATTGTACCCTTTGCGTTGGCAGGGCTGTTCTTCAGCGAAGGAACCTGTGCAAACTCTGGCTGTATCTCTTCCTTCTGGGCTGAATCAGAGGGACGAGTGAGCATCGTGGAACCAACCTCATGGGAGGAGCCCTTTCATTCCCTGTGGCTCATGGACACAGTTGCCTCCCCCTCCCCATTGACAGACCCCTAGCCGCTACAGCCCTCACCTCTGACGGGAACCCGCCATGTGTCTGGTGTCCCAGACTGGGGCTTCCCCTCATGTATGGGCTCATGCACCTTCACCTGAGGTCTCTCAAGGCTAAACTCCAGCACAGGAAAGAGGTGCAGGAGGGATGGAGTCAGTGAGAGACTGCTCGGCTAAGATTAGGGCTTGGGTGTCTGGAGAGGGATTGGATGGGTGCCGTCTGGTGGGGTACCGGGTCCTGCCTTCTTTCTTCCTTTTTATATTCAGAATTTACATTAGTCTCAGGCAATCAGGTATACCGCCTTGGTCACTGAGGGAGAACATGCGCTCTCAACCCAAAAATCTGGTTCAGTCTCTTTGGGGATTTACCTATTCACTTCAGGGGTGCTGAGGGGCGACCTGGGCTGCAGCTAGTGGTGCCTGGAAGGCATCACCTTGCTAGGAATGGGCCCTTGTGCAGCCAGACAGACTCTGCAGCCCTCAGCACTCTCCCCCTGGTCCCTGTGGGTTTATCTGTTGGAGACATAGCCCAGGTGCATTTGAAAGTGCCTAAGTCGAGAGCACAGATGGCAGAAAGAGCCTGTGGGAGGCCCTGACTGGATGGGTCCCTGTGCAAGATTCTAGCAGCCCTGTAGCCTGTGTGTGTCACTGACTCAGCCTGCGGGCTGCCCTAGCTTGTGGCCATCCTTTCTGCTTAGCTTGGGCCTCGGGGCCCCGAACCCTCTTGGGACAAACAGAATGAAGGAGCTTTGCAACCAGCACAGCCTTTTCCTCCTCCGCCAGCCACCTGGGACCCGCAGGCTCATCCCTTCTGCCTGGCTCGGGAAGGCTCCCTGAGCCCTTCTGCAGACCTACCCGGCTCGTCCTTCAGCGATGCAATCTCGCCTTCGATCTTTCTGTGGTGTTCGACCACCCTGTGGAGCCTTTCCTCCAGGCTCACGATGGTCTCCGCAGTGCTGCTTGATCTGCTCCTTGTACTCGACGATTTCCTCTTCGAATCCGTGTTTCTGCGACTCCTGCTGCTCCTGCAGGGCCCTGAGCGTCTGCTGCTGTAGCTGTATCCGCTCCTCCATCATGATCTGGGCACACACACAGAGTTGGTGGGACTGGGGAGAACAATCTGGCGCCCAGGCACTCGGTGTCCCCCCCACCCAGAGGCCTCGCCTCTACTGCTTCCTCAGCCTGGCATCTTCTCCCCTGCCTTCTCGGCCACTGTTCTTTCTCGGATTCAGCTTTTTGGGTCCCATGTCACCTCCTCGGAGAAGCCCTCCCTGCCTGCCTGCGGACCCTTTGTTTCCCATCACCCTCTTTCCTTTCCCCATAGGTGCTCAGCATCACCCACGAATGATCTCCCTGCTTTCCGTGTCACTCCCACGAGATTAACAGCTCCAGGCGGGAGGGGGTTGGTGGAGGGACGGGATATAAGCATCTTTTCTTATCTATCCATATACTCGCAACATGAATGTCTAGATCATTACCACAGCATTTAGACTGTGCTACTCAAGGAACAGTCTTTGCTTCCACGAATGAACTATTTTTATAAGAACAAAAAGGATGCAGTTGTAATATACTTATTTATATATTTTGTGAGCACCCAAGTGGTGCTCAGAGGATCGGCGGGGGTGGAGGGGTGGGGGAGTGCGGCCCCCTCAGTCAGCTGGGCCAATGTTTCAATGCCAAGGCCCCAAGATGTGGTGCGGCTCAGGCTCTTGGGGTGCAGAGACCACCATCAGGTGGTCATCACCTGATGAGCAGGGCCATCCTCAGTGGTGTTCAGGGGCCAGCAAGTACCTGCGATAGAGCCTGGGTGCATGGGCCCCTGGGTGAGCTCCTGGCCCTGTATTTATTGGAAAAGAATTGCGCGGTGATTCCCTGATGGTGAGCCAGTCTCCTTTCTGTGACCTGCCACTCATTTCCGAGGCTCTCTCTGGTGCATCCTGGCTCCTGCCCCCACCCCCTCCTGACTGCTCTTTCTGTTCTCTGCCTCGCTGCAGTCCCGCACCCTCCCGTCAGCGGACATGACAGGCCTTGACCTTGGGCCCTCCTCCAAGTGAACATTCTTTGTCTGAGAATCTCAGTTTCAACACTCCCACCAGTGAGGCTGTCTTCAAGTTTATTTTATTATTTTGGGGGGTCCACACGGAGCAGTGCTCAGGGATCACTCCTGGTGGTGCTTCGGGAGACCATAAGGAACAGGGGGATCAAACCTGGGTTGCTTGTTTGTAAGGCAAGCACCCCACTCGCTGTACTAGCACTCCGGTCCCTATCTTTCAAATTTCAGTATCTTCTTTTAAAAAACATTTTTTTTTTTATGGAATCACCATGAGATAGACCATTACAAAACTATTCATGATTGGGTTTCAGTCATACACTGTTCTAACGCCCGTCCCTTCAAAAAGATTTCAATGTCTTATCTTGCTTTCTCCCTTTAATGTAACATACCAGCAAAAACTTAGGAATGGAGTCTAGGGCCTTATTCATGCAAGGCATGTTCTCCTTCCACTAAGGCATGTCCTTAGGGCCTTTTGGATCTCTGATACTGCCCCATGCCCCAGTTTGGAAGACTCCTTGGCCAGAGATGCCTCTGGGCCCCATCTCCATCTCTTCATCAGCGTGCTGTCCACATGCCATTTGGATGCCCTGGCTTGAAGCTCCTCTGCCATCTCCCTTGAATCTCCTTTCCTCCGTCTCTCTTGCATCTCTTGTGATTCCTTCCTCCCCATGTTCCTAATGTTCCTGTCATTTAGGTCCTTACAATATTGAACTAGAGCTCCAGCTAACCAGGCCTGAACCCATCTCTGCTGCTCCTCCAGTCCCTCTTTAATTGCTTTAGCAGTGTTCTGCTGGAAGAACACGGACCCATCGGCTTAGTAGTGTTCTGCTCTTCCACGGGCCCATCGGCTGAATGAATGAAGGGCAGCTAAGGGCAGCCCTGAGTCCTGCTTGTGAGCCTTCAAGGCAGAGATCAGACTTGACTTTTCCTCCCTTCTCTACCCTTTGTAGTGGGAGTGATGACTGGGGAAGGGAACACATTTTTGGTTGTGGCATTTGCACACACTTAGCTGGGATGCACTGACGTTGTGTGTGCTGTGTTGTGGCACTGAGAATCACAAAAAGCAGTGCTGTGGGACTGTACTAGGTGTGTGGGTCAGTGCTGGCTCTGGGCATCCCAGGCCCTGCTCTACCCCCTACCCCCAAACCCTGTCCAAGTTAAAGCTTTAAAACAGGACCTGAAAGAAAGTTCAGTGAGTACAAGGGTGCTGGCCTTGCATGTAGCTGACCATAGTCAGAATCTGGGTACTCCACATGGTCCCTAGAGGACTGCCAGGAATGAACCTTGAGTGCCAAGCCAGGAGTAAGCCCTGAGCACCATCAGGTGTGGCCCCCTAAAAGGAAATTGAACAAATACAACCCCAAACCCCCCAAACACCTTTAAAGCATTATTTGAAAGTCTGCAGAGGGGAGATGGCGCCAAGGGCTGAGCACATGCTTTGAATGCAGGAGGCTCTGGCACTGAAGCTCTTCTGGAGAAACCACTGAGCACTGAGCCAGAAGAACCAACAGGCACCTTGGGGGCAAGCACAAAACCAAACTAAAAAACCAGGCTGTGGAACAGATACTGATGACTGTATCCCACATTTCTCTGTCCTGCAGCCCCATCCTATGAGGACCCTGCCTTACACTGCCCTGGAATGCTCTAGAGAGGTCTCTTAGCCTCCCACTGCTTATACCTTTCCTTGTGTACCAACTTTTGGCACCCAGGGGAAGTCCTTTCGGTTGTTATGACCGAGGAGCAGGTAACTACTGGCATCTTGTGGGTTGAGGCCAGGAGGTGACTTGCCGTGCTCTGTGCTAATCTGGCCCCACAGAGGTATTAAGGCAGAGAATCTGGCCTTTAACCACGTGCTCTCAGGCTCTGCCACATTGCACTGAGGGAAAACCCTCTGGCCTTGCCAGTCCCAACTTACCACTTGTGTCCTTGAAGTTTCCAGCTCAGCTACTGTTTCATTTAATTTCTTGGTGAGGTTCTCTGCTCTAAGACTCTCAGCCTTCTTGGCTTTCTGCATTTCTTCTACCAGGGCCAGAGTATCACTTAACTTATTATTTAAAACATCCTCTTTTTGCTCCTTTAAGTCCAGTTCCTAGACAATCAGCAAACATCAAATGAAGAGAAATTCAAGAATGAGTATTTGCCCTCACCCGGCTCTCCCTGTTTCCTAAGAACAGCTGAATGCTACTCTAACACTGTCCTGCCAAGTGTCTAAGTATTCAGAATCTACTGTTTCTCGGGCAGCTGCCAATGATCATGGCACCCTTTTGTATATTCAGCTGAGATCTGTTCCTCATGATTTCTCATTGCTGAGCTTGGCTCTGTCACTTGGAGCTCATTGAGTAAGGTTTATTTTTCTTTTATGAGACAGCCCTTTAAATATTTGAGGAGGACTGTCATCTTTCTCAGTTTGTTTTCCAGGATAAATGTGCCAAGTTCCCTCACCCCTTCATTTCAGGGAGCTCCTTCACTGCCCTCTGCCATCTCCACACGGAGGTGACTCCCCACTTGCCTCCGAAGCTCCCCCAGATGCGACTCCAGTCAACATGTCCTTGAGAGTCATGCATCCCTGGCCCCTGAAACCAATTCTTTCATCTTTGAGTGTCAGAAGCCAGTCTCTTTGTCCCTCAGATAACGGAACATGGGCATTGCAAGGAGTGCTGGGCTGGGGCTTTGAGAACTTTATGTACTGATTTATCTGACCTTGTTTTGTCAAGAGCACTTTTAAGATTGAGAGTCAAAACTGCCGACCACTCCAAGAGAAAGGCACAGAGAGTTCCTGCATGTTCCATGGCACTCTCCCTCCTTAAAGCACCGCCTACCCTGTTATCAGAGGGTGACACTGCCTCTGAGCCTCAGGACATCCTCATCTGCCCAAGACCAGAGCGCCCAGCTGGCTGTCTGTGGGTGGGGTTAGGAGCAAGTATGTGACACGAACCCTACAGAAACGGTGGGGCTCCAGGGTGCTTGTGGGCCTCTCATTCACTCCTCTCCTGATATGAACCATAGCTTATCCTCGCCAGACTGTCACAAAGTTGGAATCACACGGTATGGGTCCCCTTCTCATGAAGCTTTCTTATTCAATTGAAAATAGGTTCTTGGGGGGCCGGAGCGATAGCCCAGCGGGTAGGGTGTTTGCCTTGCATGCGGCCGGCCCATGCCGGCCGGCCTGGGTTCGATCCCCGGCATCCCATATGGTCCCCTGAGCACCGCCAGGAGTAATTCCCTGAGTGCAGAGCCAGGAGAAACCCCTGAGCATTGCCAGGTGTGACCCAAAAAAAAAAAAGCAAAAAAAAAAAAAAAAAAAGAAAAAGAAAAATAGGTTCTTGGGCCGGAATGATTGTCCAGCAAGTAGGGCATTTGCCTTGCCTGTGGCTGGATGTGGGGTTCAATCTCCAGCATCCCATATGGTCTCCCGAGCACCACTAGGAGTAATTCCTGAGTGCAGAGCCAGGAGTTACCCCTGAGAATTGCCAAGTGTGACCCAAAAATAAAAAGAAAAAGAAAAGAAGCTCTTGAGTGCCATGCTGGGCATTCTCAGACTGCTGGTGGTAAGGAAAAAGGCGTGAAGAAGACCTTTCTGTGTGTGGGGTATCCATTTGGGAATACATCCTCGTGAACCTGAAAATGTTCAAACCTGAGGCTCATTGGGAATTCGCTAGAAGAGTGTAGGCGCACACATGTGCAAAGACTGATAGGAGAGAGAGAGAGAGAGAGAGAGAGAGAGAGAGAGAGAGAGTGTGTGTGTGTGTGTGTGTGTGCAGTTCAACCAAGCATTTTTCACTTTGGTGAAAAATGAGAATAGCCCTAGTGCTGACCACAGCAGAGAGACAAATAGATTTGGCTTCATCCGATGCAACACAAATGCAGGACATCCATTGTGTGGCTGGAAGCATGTTCAGCGATACACAGGTTTTTGGAAAAGAAGCCTCCAAATCAGCATGCAGCACAGATCATGCTGCAGTAAACCAATCTGTGCCGGTGTGCATCATTACGATCAACAAGCGTGTGGGGGTGGTCTGGGATCTGGCAGTACATCACCCGTGGCAGCTCTGCTCTGTGGAGAGGAGGGCGGTGCTGTTTCGCTTCCTAGTGATTTTATTTCCCAGAATTTCTAGAGTAAAAATAATAAGCAGGGACACTGATTTTAAAGAAGTAAAATAAAAACACATGGCAGAGATGCTTCTGGTCCCTGCTCCAGGATGAGTCTACTGGGGCACTCTGGAGGGGCCAGGTGAGCCTCCTGTCTGTCCCATACAGAGCAACAGCAGTAAGAAAGTCTCCACACTCCACAGTGTCTTCCCTCCCTCCCTCCCTCCCCTTCCTATGCAACCCACTATTTTCTTGTTATGTGCTACTTGGCCTGGACTCTAAGAAAAAATTCTTTTTAATTGAATCCCCATGGGATAGACCATCACAAAGCTGTTCATGATCTCATTTCAGACATACTGTGATCTAATACCCATTCTTTCACCAGTGTACATTCCCAGTACCAATGTCCCCCGTTTCCCTCCCACCTCCCACAACCTGTCTCTATGACAAGTGGTCTGAACTTTTACAAGAGGGACTATTGTGTTTTCCTTGTAACGTTGAGACTCAGGAGGAGTGAGTGACATCCTGTAGTTGGGGGGTGGGGGCGGCAGTTATGGTAGGATTTGCCTTTGCGCTTCCAAGGAAAGCTGTCTGATTAGGAAGGAGATATGATGACGAAGTTCCAATGCAGAGACATCAAGGGGCTGAGAAATCCAGGTATCCACTTCCTGACACCCCTCTTTTATCCCCAGACAGCTGAGCCCACCAAAACTCGGATAAATGAGAGAGAAGGGGTGGCCGTAAAGGGTTCTGGGCTCCAACCTGTCCCCTCCACTTCATAGCCATCAGATTGCAACAGCAACAGTGAATGAATGAAAGCAACCCACATAGACAGCAGGTGCACAGTGACAGGTAATGTTCTAAGTCTTATATGTCAGCCATCAACCTTGTTGGCATTGTCTGTAATTCAAGAACAGGAAGCCAAGGCACAGAGGTGTTTATGTGACTTTTCTTCTGTCCCACAGCCAGAGTGGCGGTGGCCAGTTTCAACCCAGCCACCCTGTCCCTGGAGCCCTGCTCACTGCCTTGGGCACCTTCCCATATAGACCCTAGAGACCTGCTCATTGCCGTGGGCACCTTCCCGTATGGACCCTAGAGACGTGCTCATTGCCATGGGCACCTTCCCGTATGGACCCTAGAGACCTGCTCATTGCCATGGGCACCTTCCCCGTATGAAACCTAGAGACCTGCTCAGTGCGGTGGGCACCTCCTGCCCTGTCCTTGGAGCTGTGCTCACTGCCGTGGGTGCCTTTTACACAAACCCTCGTACCTCTCTCTGTTTGGTTAAGCGGTTCTCCAGGTCCTGCACCCTTTTCTTCTCCTTCTCGATGGCCTCCATTGCTCTGCTTTTCTCATAGGCGATGCTGCTCTCCTCAATCTGGAAGTCAGTGACGCATGGTTTGAGGGCAGGAAGGAGGAGGGAAATAGTGCCAGCACAGAGGGCAGGAGACAGAGTGAGTAATCGTGGAAACCAGTGAGTCAGGATTTGGGAGGGAAAGCTCAAGAGACAAGAGTCTCCCCAGCCCTCCAGAGGGAGGTGAAAATCCTGGGGAGCCTCTCTCTAGGGTGAGCAAGGGCTTGGGCGTGAGGTGGGGTGCCTCATGCCTTGAGGCTGGTATCGAGGAAATGAGAGCTGCTGAGTGTCCCTGTTGCTCGCCTGACTAACTCAGTTCTGTTGATACCTGGTGGCCCCCTTGGAAAGTACCTGGATTTGGAAGGAGATGGGAGGGGAGCGGAGATGGGGTGGAGGGAGATACTTAAACCTGTCCCAGAAGGCCTGATGCCTGTGACTACCAACAACACTGGGGGTGGGGAGGGCTGGAGTGTGTGTGTGTGGGGTTGGGTTGCCTCTCCAGCCTACAAAGGTTTGGGTTCAAAAACAGGTATCTGGGACAGGATGAAACTTTGACCATCCCCTTTGAGTCCACTCTTGGTCAGCAGGGGAGAGAGAGGAAGGAGCTTGAGCCCAGCCTTGCCTGCAGCAGGCCACAATCAAAGGATGAAAGTCTCTCAGTTACGCCCCCCACCCACATTTAGGAGAGCAGTAATGTAAATCTGTGCATACACTAGGGACAGTAGCTGGAGGGGCATGCACAGAGACCTGGCTGTGCGGAGGGTTGGGATAATGCGGTCTGTTCTCTCTCCCGCTTTCCACTGCTCTGGATCTTGGTCGTTATCTGCCATAAACAGTGTCCTGTGACAGTGGTCACAGGGAAAGCTGAAAGGCCCTCTCCTGCTCCCATGCCCCCGCCCTCCTCACTCCTCACTTCTCACTCCTCTAACTCATGGCCCTGAATGGGCGTCCCCATGGAAAGTCTTCTCAAGACTATCTGACCCTGCCCTGCCCGTCCTCTTCCATCAACCCCTGGGCAGGCCTATTTCCTTTCCTTTAGGGCTTGCGGTTGGCATGTCACACCCAGAAATAAGGGAGGCTGCCGCCGAGCACTCGTTAATGTGGCCACCATGCCGGCCCTGCTGAGCTCTTCATGCTTCAGCTGGTACAGGGCCTCACCTGAAACCCACCCGGGCTCATACAGAGAAGGGATCATCTGGGGAAGCCACTGTCCACAGCGTGGGCCCTATCCCCGGAAGTCAGAGTACCCTGCCCTACCTGGATTCTAATGCTTCCTTTGTTGGTTTGGCATAATTCCACCACCACGGTATCTGGCTGATTGTCCATGACCCAGAGTTCCCCACCCCCTCCCCGGCTTAGCCCCTTGTGCTCCCCCCCACATCCTCCCTGCCCCACTGCCCCACTGGACCCTGCCCTTGGCCTGGTAGTGCTTCACAATGAGGCCATGACTCCTCACAACCACCTTCCGGCATGGTTTTGTCACTGTGCCCACATTATAGAGGAGGACCAAGAGGGGGCAAGGGGTCTTGCCCGGTAGCCCAGCGAGTTAGGGGAAAGCTGGGTTTGAACCAGAACTGACACTTGTGTGTCTCTGGAACCACACTTGCCTTTTCTGCTCAGAGCCTGCCTTCCCTGGACCCTTAGTTGACTCCCATCTTACTCCATCTTGCTTTCTCTCTCTCTCTCTCTCTCTCTCTCTCTCTCTCTCCCCTTTTTATTGAGGTACTGGCCTTTACAACATTGTTAATCACACTTTTCACGGACGCAGCATTCTTTAGCTTTTGTTTCATCCCTCACACCCCTGCCTGCAGTGGCCTCCTGGTCCTTGGATCTTGAGCCCCTGACCCAGGTGCAGTGCCTGGATGATCCTTGGTGCTGTTCCTCCTCCTTTCCAACCCTCCCTCAGTTATCACCGCCTCCGAGAAGCCCTCCAGACTACTTGCCATCTTCTCCACCTTGGCCCCTTTCCCCCACGGCACCTGGTGCCAGAGTGATCCTGCACTCTGTCCTCTTTCCCTGCCATGGAAGCTCTGGGAGGGCATGGCTTGGACCTGGTTCCTGGCAATGTCCCCAACCCCTGGACACAGCAGGTGCTCAGGAAATATATGTGAGCCAATGAGGGAAGTGGAATGAAATCAGTCAGCACCCTCAGCTCTGTTTCTGGAAGTTCTGTGAGGGTCTCCAGCATGTGTCATTCTGTCCCTCACTGTCCCAGGAGCACAGCGTGGTTAAAGTTGCCATTATAGGCCACTGACTGTCTTCCTGGCCCCCAGGGAATGGCTCCAGGCCCATGGTGCTCACCTGCCCAACCTCCCCCCTGCCTCTTCCCTTCAACCTGCTGCCCCCAGGGCCACAGGGCTGCCCGTGTGAGGCTTGGGCCCAGGGAGCTGGTGGGGCAGGTGCCCAGTTCTGCCTAAGCCTGGCACACAGATACTTTCTTGCACCATGAGGGTCCACTTCTATCTGGAGGGTCCTACCCTACCAGCGAGTGCTCTGTGCCTGATTGTTCCCTTTCACGCATGCAGGTTCTTGCCTCTCCTCATCCAGGGAGTGGGCTTGGAGGTCTGAAGCAAGGAGGGCCTGTTTGCTGCTACATCATAAATACTTTTCTTATCTCTTTTATTTGGTACAATGGCAACCTTCCTGCTATGGTAACTAGTGTCCTTGGCGCCCCTGCCCCACTCCTTCCCCCAGGCCTCCCCCAACCCCCCAACCCCCACCGCCCCTTGCATAGCTTTGGTCCTGAGGTCACTCTTGGTGATAGAGCCCCACAGCCTGTGTGGGCCTGATAGTCCCAAACAGGCAGTGCCCAAGGCACCAAGCTTATACCCAGAGGTGCCCAGGAGGATGGAACTTCAGGCCTCGATTCTACAAGGCAGGTGCTCCATCCCTCTGAACTCTCTCCCCAGCCCCAGAAAGAGTTTCTGATGATCATGTGGAGAAGGATACTGGCTGAGGGACCTGCTGAAACTCCAACCCAGGAGCTCTCTCCTGGAGTGTCCCCCGACCCCAACATCTCTCCAGGGAGTGGAGTATGGAATGCTTTGACAGAGGACTCTCCATGCTCTAGGTGCAGATCTAGAATTTTCTACATGAACTCTTTCAATCCAGGGGGCAGGAATGGCTGCATACCCTTTCTACACACAGGCCAACCGAGACCTAGGATGCTTGGTAAGTTGTAGAAAGTGATCCTGACCCCTTCAAATGCAAGCCCTGCTCCCCACACTCTGCTTCAGGGCAGAGAGACCTCACTCGGCCTCGCCTCTGCCTTTAGCACTTCTCCAAAGGGGCTTTGGCTGCTGTGACCCACTCTGTGTGTGGGGGTTTGGGGGGGGGTGTTTGCTCCCCCGTACCTCCTTCTGCTGCGTTAAGCGGTTCTCCAGATCTTGAACTTTCCTCTTTTCTGTCTCTAAGGCTTCCCTTGCTTTTCTTTTCTCAAAGGCCAGGCTGCTCTCCAGAATCTGAAAGTCAATCGCCAGTCTTTAGGCTGCAGCACACTTAGGTGGCACTGCTGGTGACAGAGAGATGGGGAAAGGCCCACAGCTGACCACTGGAGTTGGTATGACCCCTGAGCCTACCAGCACATCCCACCCGGCTTGTGTTCACGGTCACCCAGAGAAGTGAGGTTCGTGCCCCACATGAGGGATGAAGAAACCAAGGAAGAGAGAGTCGGCAAGGGCCAGGGTCAAGCTGTGGGGCATGGTGGGGTCTGGGTTTGAATCCATGGAGGGGAAAGCAGGAGGCCTGACCACAGAGGCCCTCAGTGAGAGGAGGGAGCCAGGCTGGTGACATTCTACAGCCTGAGCTCTGACCATGGCGCAGGGCCAGGCAGGCTCTCTGCTAAGACGGTTCTGCCTGAGGAACTTTCCCATTCCTGAGGCGAATCTCTTACCAGAGACTCAGGTTTCAAGAGGAGCGAGCGCCCTGCACTCAGTCAGAGAACCATGACAGGCTGGCTTCTAGAAGGGCCAGAGTGAGCGCTCCAGCAGTGGGAGGCTCAGACAGGAGGGAGGGAAGCCGGATGCTTTGGTTCCCTTTGTACGGAGGAAGTTCAAAAACCTTGATCAGCTCCATCCAAATTAAAAAAAAAATTAAAAAAATTCAGTAGTGGAGGAAGGGCACTGGACCTTCCAAGGCGGAGCGTTTTAAGTTGTCAGGTGTCTGGAACTGGGAAGATGGTTTTCATTCTAACCCATAGTTAGATCCCACCAGCCCATAAAAACAGCATGTTAGCCATCACAGGGCTGAGACGCTATCTGTTTCACACCAAAAGTGGTGTTAAAAACACACGCACAACAAAAAAACCAACCATGGGAGCCTTTACCATTCGAAAGGAAGCAGAAGAGCAGGAAGGAATGTGGTAGTGGTTGTGGGTGTGTGTGTGTTGGGGGAGGGGCCCACCTGGTGGGGTGCGAGGGGGTCCTGTGCATGTTGAGCACTTGAGCCTGCTTTCAGGGGGGACACTTTCCTCCAAGCTGAGGAAGAGACTTCAGAGCTTTCCCACATGCAGGCCTGGCCCCACTCCCTCAGGCCCATGCTCACCTATGGGTCTTTCCCCTTAGCTCCTCTGCAAATTAAAGGGGCACTGTGGGAGGGCGACCCCCTCTGTTCTAGCACCCCTCTTGCACAGGGCCTGGCCCTCAGTCACCGAGCTTCTGACTCACCCATGCTGGTGATGGGAATGAAGCTTTCATGTGACCTGACACCTTGCACTGTGATCTAGTGACTCTCCTGACCTCAGAGGCTCCACTGTGTGTGTGTGTGTGTGTGTGAGAGAGAGAGAGAGAGAGAGAGAGAGAGAGAGAGAGAGAGAGAGAGAGAGAGAAGGAGAGAGAGGGAGAGAGAGAACCCCAGGTTGGGCACAGCTTTGTCTGTGGGAAGTCGGCTTCCATGCCACCATGGCATGGATTCCCAGCACAGAGCTGAACCAAGTGTGGCTAAAAGAAGAAAAGGAAATGGAAAAAAGAAAGAACAAAAAACTTATCTGATAATGTGGTGGAAGATCTTGATGAAAAGAAAAATCAAAGAACCACTTGATGTTTCACCAGAAAACCCTGTGCCTTTGATCTCAGATGCCAACCCCACCCCTTTGAGGCCGGCAGGGAACCCAGAGAGTCTCCGGCAGCACCAGTGGGCTGATGCGCTGGTGTTTTATGAGTCCTTGGGTGACCCAATCACGGCTCTGTCCTGCAATTAGGCTGTTCCCTGTTCTGCTGTCCTCAAATATTTCTCCCTCAAGTTCCTCATGACCCTGCATCCCACAATTCAAGGGCCTTCCCCTGCTTGGTGCTTTGATCTCTGACCTCTGGGCAGCCTCTGACCCCACCAACCCCCTGGTGCGAGCCTCCTCTTATCTCCTTGCGCAGTTAGAGAAAGGAAGAACTCGCGCCAGGCCTCCCTGGCACTGTTTACAGAGGGCTGCAGAGCACAGCTATCTGGGGAATTTCTCATGAGCACCAACACATAAACACGCCCACCCTCCTCCCTAACAGGGTGGAATCGCAAGGACGCTGGAGGCCAGGAGTGCCTTCTGTCTTTCTCAGGACTAAAGGGGCACAGATTTTACTTTGGGGCAGAGGATGGCATCAGTGAGCACTGAGAAGCACTGGTGCTAAACAGGGGTAGAGACTTTATGGCACTAATAGTGGCCATTGGTTAGCAGCAGTTCTGGGCCAAGCTCTTCATTGTCTCTAGCTTCCCCAAAGCCTGTACAGGCAGGAATGGCGTGACCTGCTACAGTCAGTGAGGATGGAGCCTGGTCAAGATCTGAACCTGGGTCTCATAGGCTGTGGGTGAAGTCAGTCTCCCCTGCGTGCCTCGCCTCTGGGGCCCCTCAGGATTGCAGAGCTAATGAAAAGCATTATCTGACAAAGACCCAGAGATGTGAGGGGGCTCGCAAAGGAGACAGGAGTCAGTGAGGTATCAGAGGTAACGGGGCTCTCACCAAAGCTCTCTTGGGCATATGGGGGTAGAATCACACTTCCCACAAAGGAGGGGATAGCGCTGCCTCAGGAACCAGGGCGGGAGGACACTGCCTGGGGCTGGCCAGCTCACTATTGAGAACAAATGATGAATTTCAAACTCAGATCTCTGGGGCCAGAGACCCAGAAGGAAGCCGGCTGCATTTAATGCACAGGGAACGGGGATAACTGTGGCAGACAGGCTCCAATCCTGTGGGCTCAATTCCCGCGTGTTTCTTGAAAAGGGAACAAGGTCTAGTTTTCCTGACTTCAAGAGAAGAGAGAAACTGGCATTTTGTTGTTGTTTTGGGGTCACACAGCCCTGCTTGAGGGCTAGTCCTGGCTCTTTGCTCAGGAACACCATTTGCTCACTCCCAGTGGTGTTCAGGGAACCATGCAGTGCTGGGGATGGCGCAAGGCCTCCCACATGTGTTCTACTCTCTGAGCCATCCCTCCAGCCTGCGAGATTGGAAGATTTTGGTAAAACTTATGGCTCTTTTGGCTGCAAAAGAGTGGCGATAGTGGTGGAAGGGCACCCCTGGCAGTGCTTGAAGACTGATTCCAGCTTGGTGCTTAAAGAACATCGGGACCATGGTGCTTGGGGGCCATGTGGTGCCAGGGACTAAACCGGAGGCTTCTGCATGCAAAGCAAGTGCTCCAGCCCTTTGAGCTATTTCCATGGCCCCATAGAGAACTCAAAACAAGACTCTGCTGGGCGAACATAGCATGGTCTATAGGCCCTTTCGGCCAGTGAGCTGCCAGCCTGAGGCCTCTGGAAAGGAGCACAGGTCAGAGGGACGAGCCACGACCAGGCTCCAGCTGCATGACACAAGGACTCTGAGCCTGGTGAGCAGAGGCCTCTAAAGGCATGGAAAGGCGAGGGAAGTGGAGGTAGGTGGGTTACGCAGGGCCCTGATTCTAGGCTGAGGACTGCCACACCTTCCTGGGAGCAAGAGGAAAGCAACCGACATCATCACTGGGAAGGATTGCCCAAGACTATAGAAAATTCTCTGGTGGAGCTGATGGCTGGATGATATCAGCCTGTGGGGGATTCCCAAGCCCACAAACCCCAGGGATCTGTTAATTCCTTCATGGCTAAGCTTCGGACAACCAACTCCATGCAGAAGACTCTCCCATAGCTTCTCCAGTTCTAACGGGTCCCTTACGCCCTGTCTGTGACTATACTTCATGCTGTCTGCAGTGTTTCCAGCTGCTTCTCAAGGCTAGGACTCCAGAGCTCTCCCTGGTCCACCTTGCTCCTTGTTGAGGGAGGCTGAGCCCTCCCCAGGACAAATCATTCCAGGAAAGCTCTGCCCGTCTCCACCCCCCATCTGTGGTTTGAACTTACTTCTAGTGAGATTTGGGCCCTAACTGGACTCGGGTCTGGGGAGTTGGGACTGTCTCCCTGAGCTGCTTACCTCCTTCTGTTGGGCCAGGCGGTTCTCCAGATCCTGGACCCTGGACTGTTCTTCTTCTAGTGCTTCCTTCGCTCTGGTTTTCTCATGAGCAATGCTCTCCTCCAAAACCTGAAAGTTAACGGCCATTGTTTAACACACAGTTGCCATGGCAGGAAAGTGGGCCCAGTGCCAGGTGCTGAACGGCTTAACCCTTGACTCCTCACAACCACCCCAAGGAGAGGCTGAGCGCTGCAGGGTGGAGGGGCTGAGAGACAGGATCTGGGGATTAGCAGTCCCAGTCAATCCTTCCAAGCTGTGTGGCCTGGTTCAGGGCTCAGGCAGAGGCTCTCTCTGAGCCTCATACCTTCTTCTGGCGGATGAGGCGGTTTTCGAGATCCTGGACTCTTCTGTGTTCTTCCTCTAGGGCTTCGTTCAGTTTGGCTTTCTCTTGCATAATGCTCTCCTTCAACGCCTGAAAGTGAATGACTGTGTTTAGCCAACATTACCAAGACAGGCCTGTGGGCTCTGGAGCTTTCTCTGCCCCAGGTCGCCCACAGCTACCCCGTGGCAAGATGGTGAGCAGCATAATAGAGGGACTGGGAGAAAGGGGAGCTGGGGTCAGAGGGTACAGATTAGAGGCTCAGGCTGGTCCTTCCCAGCTACATGACCTTGGGGAGGAGAGAAGCTCCATTTCTCTGGTGCTGGCGGCACCCTTGATGGGAGAAGAAGTTGGAATGATAAACAAGAAATGTTGGTCACGTAATAACAGTTCAATCCAATCATTTCTTTTGTCACCTCCAGTTTGCAGAGGAGAAACAGGTTTAGAGGGATTAAGGAATCACACAAGCAGATTGAACCCTAGTTTTTTGACTCTTGAGCCTGTTTTCTAAACCCAGGCTAGCAAAATCTGGCTTTGGGGTCAACTCTGGCCCATTGCCTGATTTCTGTAGGGACATTGTATTGGGTACTTCCATGCTCATTACGGATTGTATATGGTGGTTTTTCACTCTCCATAGCAGAACTGAGCAATCATGAGCTGAGCTGAGAGTGACTTGGAAATAAAAAAACACATAAAAAGTTTCCCAACAGAGGCTGGAGCAATAGCACATCAGTGGGGGCATTTGCCTGGCATGCGGCCAACCTGGTTTGATCCTCAGCATCCCATATGGTCCCCGAGTACCGCCAGGAGTAATCCTGAGCCAAGAGCCAGGAGTAACCCCTGAGCATCTCTGGGTGTGACCAAAATAAAAAAAGCAAGAAAAAAAGTCCCCCAACAATGCCATTTTGTTCAATTTAATATTACCATAAGCTTGTTGAAAAAGAAAACAATTCCTAGTGAGGACTAGAATCTGTGTGGAATTTGAATGTCTTTCCACTTCTGTGTGTCCTGTATGGTACCAAAGTTTCCCCACATTCCACAGACGTGCACCTGAGTGCAGACCTCAAATCTGGATGTGTGTGTGTGTGTGTGTGTGTGTGTGTGTGTGTGCGTGCGTGATACGTGTCCTGTGATGGCAAGACACCTTACCCAGGGAGGTGCCCATCTTCTGGGAGGGGGCTGGCCACTCATGACTCTGAGTGAGTAGATTTGAGACTGAGTGGATGAATGAATACAAACAATCTGTTGTTTAATATTAGGGACATTATTTATTTAGAAGTCTGTTTTTTTTTTTGAGAGGGGAAGGACCAGAAATATGGCATGGGAACTTAACTCTTGTTTAAATCAATTAGCCTAGGATCAAACTGATTCTGACAGTTTTCACTTAAAGGTGTAATTTTCAAGCCCCTCTCTCAACAGCAAGCGAGGATTTACTTTATACTAGTATTACTATATGTGGCTCTTTATGAGATGAGTTTGCTGACCCTTGATATAAACAATTATCGGGCTGGAGCATAGTACAGCCGGTAAGGCCCTTGCCTCGCACACAACTGACCTAGGTTTGATCCTCGGCATCCCATATGGTCCCCTGAGCACCACCAGGAGTAATTCCTGAGTGCAGAGCCAGGGGTAACACCTGAGCATTGCTGGGTGTGACCCCAAAAAAAAACAAAACAAAAAAAAACAAAACAAAACAATGATTATGTACACAAGTCAGGGGGACATTTAAAGAGTTTATAGTTTTTTAAAAAGTTAGCTTGGTGAAGGCCTTTGGCATTTCTTATTGAAACAGAATCCTCATACATGTTAGTATTCATGAGGAGCTGAATTAATGAACAATTAGGAAGTGAATACATAAGCGAGTGTTTAGAAAGGGTGGCGTGATGGTATCACTTGGTATGAGGAAGTTTCATTTAAAATAGGCACTGAGGGGTAACTCAATGGGCTGAACGCAAACTTTGCAGGAACACATGAATACTGTTGGGAGCATCCACCAAACACTCAGCTGGGGCCTCCAAACCAAAAAAAGAAAGAAATAGGCACTGATGTCTGGGATGGCACTTTCAGAGGAAAGTCCTGAGGGTCAAGTGGGTCGATGTCAGTGTCTGGGGAACGAGCCCCTTTGAGGGACATCAACACATGTGAGCCGTGTCACTGAGCAGCCACCTGACATTACTTCTCCGCTCTGCAGGAGGTGGTGTGTGCTGGGGTGCATCCTGCTTCAAGGGGGTTTGGAGTGAACCCTTGCAATACTATTTCTGTCAGCTACATTGTTGTAAATGGGCACCTGGGAGCTGGAGCTGAAACCCTGTTCACCCACAGTGGAGAAAAACAGCCTACGTGGGGAGTTGTGGTACTTCCTTTTTAGACTTTCGTCTCTCAAAGGGAAGTAAGGCAGAGAAAGAGGTGAGGGAAGAGGAACAAGGCAAGTAACCAAGAGGTAATCAGGCAAGTATTGGAAGACGAAAGAGGCCTGATTGGGGCATGGAGAAGGCTTGGCCAACCTGGAAGTCTGCAGGCTGGTGAGAGATAGAGTGGCTGGCTCAGACCTCTCAGAACGGAAAGGAGGTGCTAGGGAAGAGCAGGGGTTCAGCGCGATCAAACACTTCTGTGTTGAGTGAGTGCAGTGTTTCTCACTTGGGGTTGAAGGTTGGAGCAATCCAGGGGTATTTAGAAATCCCAGGGCATGAGATTTGAACCTGGGGGATCAGAGCCTGGGGCTGAAGGGATAGGATTGGGGCATTAGTGTGGTTATTTCTGTCTGAAATGACAACCTTCAGGCAAAGTCATGAACCACTGATTTCCCATGATAGTAAAGCGATTGTCAAGTTCATTGCAGGTCTCTGAATATTAAGAACAGCCAATTCTAGGACCAGGACAAGAATCAGTGAACTAAGTTTCCTGCCCTCTAGAGACTCTGATTCAGTGGTTCTGCGTTGGGACCCAAGAATCGGTGGTCTGCAAACAGCCTAATTGGCAATTCTTACTCTTATCAGGCAATGCTGGGAAAATCTTTAAGACTCCTTGCTAAAAACTGTAGTCTGAGGACCTATGCTAGCTACAGCAGTCAGGAAACAGTTAGAAATATTGAGGAGATGGGGTCAGAGACATAGTACAGTGGGTAGCATGTTTGCCTTAGGTGCGGAGGGAGCTGGGTTAGATCCCTGGCATCCCATGCAGACCCCCAAGCCCTGACAGTAGTCCTTCTTGAGGCAGAGCCAGGAGTAAGCCCTGAGCACCACTGGGCGTGACCCCCAAAAATGAAAAACCAAAACCAAAAAACAAAATGAATTAAAAAGAAACACAAGGGAGATGATTCAACAGGTTGTGCATATATTTTGTATGTGGGAGCCTGGGTGTGTGCCCTGGTACTGGATGGTCCCCAGGTACTGAGTAACATTGGGATCAATCTCCCCCACTCCCACCCCAAGTCAGGGGAGCAGTCCCTGAGCACCACCGGGTATAATTCAATAAAAGCAAACAAAAAGAAATGCAGAATTATAGGCTCTCCCTGACCTGTGGTGGGAATTTGCATTTTCACAGCATTCCTCGGTGATTCAAGGGTTCCCTGGAGTTTGAAAGGCTCTGCTGTAGTGGGAGCCTCTAAGCGGTTTCTAGAAAGGAAAGTAGGAATTGTGGCCTTTTGTTTTCCTTTGTGATAATAATAAAGACAGAGATGGTACAGAGCTAAGATGCTCGCTTGCGTTTGGCCACTCCCAGCTTGATAACTGGGGAATGGCCCCTAAGCTCAGAAGTCAGTAGGCCTTGAGCACCACTGAACGTGGTCCAAGGCTACTCTCTCCTCCTCCCAGCACCCAAAGAAAGTCGAATTCTGGAATAAAAAATAATGATGGTGATAATGATGATAATAACAACAGCAATAACTTCCTCTTGCACTCTTGGAAACAGTCATTTACAAACTAATGGAGCTGCAATAATGACTTATTTGCAAAATTAAATATACACAAATAAGGTTTTGTTTCCAGAAAATGCAATAAAACAAATCAGGTTGTTAGTGCTCTGAGTTTTGGAATTCAGGTTTCACAGCATCATTCATCCCATTGAATGATGTTCCACAGCATCCCACAAGAAGCTTCTGAGATTCGTCCAACGAACGAATAAACCTTCAGTTTCTCATAGGAAGGTACGTTTTACTGGCTTTGAGTAGCAAGAGAATGTGGGGACGGTTATACCTCCTTCTCTTCCACTAGCTGCTTGATTCTGGCCTTTAGCTTCTCTTCTTCCTTCAGCCTTTCCTCATTCAGCTTCTCCTTTTCTGCTTGATGCTCCTGCAGCTTCGTTTGCATCAAAGACTGCTGAGTTTCCTGAGAACTGGTGATCTTGATCTGAGAGGAGAGGACAGGAAACGGAAGCTGATGGGGAAGGCGTTATTTCCACTTCTTTTTTTTTTTACAAGTTGCTTACCTTTGGGGGGAGGGGGAAAATTTCAACATTTCAACAAAATTTTCTTAAAATCAGAGAAATGATGCTTAGCCTAGGTTTTAGTAGGAAAGTAGTATAGTTGTTACTCATTATGGATCAAAATAGATTATCAGTACTATTTTTTCTAGTAACTCATTCATTAAAAAAGAGGTTAACACTCGTAGCTAAGTTGAACTGCATTACATGAGATCACGGGAAGCTCTCAGCATGGCACTTAACACATACCAAGTGCTCAGCAAAAGATAGCTAAAATGAATACATTACTTTCCAGACAGGAGAAAAAGCAGTGAGCAGCCTCAGAAGACGAGCAACTAGCTATGTTGCACTGAAACAGTCACTCTGAATTTCTGTGTCTGTAAAATACATTTCTGTTGCCTATATGTTAAAAAGGAGGCAAATAGACTGGGCCAAGTGTTGACAAACTACTATTGTAAACCAGTCAGGTCCACTGACTGATCTGTTCCATTGTCTGTTTTTATAAAGTTTTATTGAAACCGGTCCATGTCCATCATGCTTACTCGTTCACATATTGTTTATGGCAGGTTTTGCTCTACAACTGCAAATCTGAATAGGTATGATCTATACCCTGCAACATCTAAAATATATAACTTCAGGCTTCTTATGGGAAAATAATGCAGATCCAGTACTAGATGGTTCTGGGTGATGGCAATATGTCAGCAATGACTTCATCCTTCCTCTAACCTTGCCTTTGACTATGTAACTTGCAGCCTCCCCGCCCCCCACACCCTGTCCGCCTTATGATAAACTCAGTCCAATAGCTTGTTTTGGTCAATACGACACTAGTGAACATAATGCAAGCAGAGAATTTGAAAAATAGTCTGTAATTGGACCTGCCCGCTCTTCCTGATTTCTGTTTTCCCTGTTATACTATTAGAATATGTGCAGGCTGGCCGCTATTGGGTGAGACAGATGCAGGGCCCAGTACCACTTCTCTAGCTGGGGCCAATCTAAGTCTGCTAAAGGCCAGCCAACCTGGAGTCATACACACACACACACACACACACACACAGAGAGAGAGAGAGAGAGAGAGAGAGAGAGAGAGAGAGAGAGAGAGAGCGAGAGCAAGCCTGTGTAAGTCCAGAGACCACACAAGGATCAGAGAAGCTGATGAGGCAGTGAACTGTGATCAGTAATTGGGGAAGGTCACTATGGTTTGGGTGTTGTTTACTCACAACACTGTTATGGTAATAGCTCTCAGTGATACAATCCCTAGGGGTCATTCTTCCTTTAAAAGGTTGTTTTAATATGACTTTTGGTAATTTTGCTGTGGCGAAGTTGTTTTTTCAATGCACTTAATAAGCACAATTTTAAAGATCTGATAGCATTAAGTTTGTCTAGTTTTTGACAGAGGGAAACAAGCAAATGTCCTTGCCTTTGCCCTCCCAGGCGGTCTCATCAACTGTGTCTGAATCTCTACAGATAGAGGAACTGGAGAGCATTTCTTGGAGAAGGTGCACTGACCAGCCAATGGAGGAAATGATCAACACCACCAGGTTCCAATGTACAATGACCAATGTCAAGTGACTGGGAGGAGCTAAAGTGAACTTTCAAAGATAAGAGATTACCTGCAGTTCCTGGGTGTGGCTTTTAATTTTGTATAATGTTCCAGAAGATACTTCAGATACAAGGACAATCCTTAAAAGAAAAGCAAGAAGGTGGTTAAATATCCATTCACTCCTTTGCTTTCTGGGTAGTGGCTTATGAAAAGTTAACATCACTGCAACCGTTTTAAAACAGAGCTGGGGTTAGCCATGGAGGAAAAACTGTTCATGGCATTTGCTGATATTTGGGGAGGGGCACACCAAGCAGTGCTCAGGATTTAGTCCTGGTTCTGTATTAGGGATCACTCCAGGTGGGCTGTGGGGGGGTCACATATGGTTTTGGGATAGAACCTGTGCTGGCCGGTGCAAGGCAAGCACCCTGCCTGCTGGACTATCTTTCTGGTCACTTGCTGTCCATTTTACACAAAATCCAAACCCAGGCCAGGACCAAAGCAAAGATTCCAGGAAGCCAGCAAAAATGAAACTGTCCAGTTTGGTGCTAGGAGTAGAAGTAAATGTTCACCTTTTGCCTTGTGACCCTGGTGACCCCGCCACCTGACCATAACCCGTTACCCCTCCTTCCTTTGTACCCCTCTGTAGAAGCCCCCCAACCTGGTTCTTTCCCCAGATATAGAAAGAAAAAGAGAAAAGAGAAAGATTGCCACCTCAGAGCACATGTTTGCTGGCAAAGGAGTAAGAGAAAGAAAGGTTGTAGACCCCAAGGGAATTGAATTTTGTAGCTTCTGCTCAGGGTGTGGGGTGGGAGGGCGGTGGAGACCTGCGTGTGGGAGAATTTAGCGTGAACAATGCAGGCACAGGAGAAGAGGAGAGGAAGGCAGGGAGTGGAATATGTGGGTACCCTCAGACCATGCTTTGTGAGAATTTCCAGGAGGGAAGAGAAAGAATAATACTAATTATAAATGATCAACAGCACCATTGATCATTTGGTGATTAATCAATGACTGAGCACGTGTTGGATGCTAGGCCTCATGCAGTTTTATACATGGTATTTCATTTTACATTTTGGTTTGAGGCCACACCCAGTGATACTCGGGATCACTCCTGGTGGTCCTCAAAAGACCACATAGAATGCCAGGGACTGAACTTGGGCCAGCACATGTCCTACCTGCTGTACTGAACACATAAGGCAAGTGCCCTAAGGCTGTTTTGTCTCTATTTAGCTCCTATATTTTCTAATCATCTTAAACGATGCAGCAAGGAAATGTGTTTGCATCGATGGGAGAGACAAGAGCACAACAGGAGAGTGAATGCCTCAGGAGAAGGAGCAGGTCTAGTGCCAGAGCTGGCAAGAGGTAGGGGCAGCGTTCAGATGTATGCCTCACATTCTCTTTGAGAAAAGAATGGAAGCCGAGAGAAACAGACAGTGTGTGAGTTGGGGAAGGGATTCTGAGACAATACCAAGATGGCAAAGGATGGTGTGTGTGTGTGTGTGTGGGGGGGGGTGATGTAGGGAAATTGTAGTCTGACTGATGTTGGCTTGGCTTTGGGAAACTAGTGAGCACATGAATTTAGGGTGATTATGCTGGGAGAGTTTGGGATGGTGCTCCACTGTTAGACCCAAGGCTCAGAACCTTGAGAGGAAAAGCTCAAACCCAAAGGGAGAGGGAGTCAGCTTGCTGGAGGGCTACAGAGGCTGGGATCATGTTTCTAGACTGGATGATGAAGTGTAGTCAGAATGGGAGCTTCCTCTCTGGGAGAAGGAGTGGCTTTATGAACTCTGGATCTGGAAGCCCTCTGTGTCTGAGCCACAAATCAAACACTGTAGAAGACGTATCATTTGGGAAGCATTAGTGGCTGTGTCTTCAGTGGTTGGTACAAGCAGGCCGGCACATCTTGGATAACTGATTTTCCATATATTCAGAGAAACCTTTTATTGGTAACAAAGTCTTGCAAAAATAGATAAAAGGGATTAAGATTGCCAAGAAGAATGCAGTGTCCTTTCTTTGCCTTATCAAGGAAGTGGGTGAAACCAGGCACAGAAAGTGGCAACTAACTTTCTAGATACAACTGCTGACACTTCCCACCTTCCCAATGGCAATGGGAGGCAACGGCATACAGAGCCGGTCTTTCCCCAGTCAGATCTGTAATAGCAAAGTTGTTCACGGCATCATCCAACAATATGCCAAGTAGCTTCCCTCTCCATTGCTTGTGTGGGATATAAAAAAAAACAGAGTACAGCAACAACAGATGGCCAAAGGCAGCAGGACCTGAGAGCTGGCCTACAACTGAGCTTCCCAGAGTTGGGAGGGCGGGCGGTGGAGGGACCTTTGGACGTCAGTGTAAGGAAGTGAACACCCTGACTGTGGGTGTAGTATTGAAGATTGTATGCCCGAAACTCTATCATAGCAAAAAATCATGTGCCTCAATAAAAAAAAAATGGGAAGAGAGAAATCGGGGTCTCTGAAGTCAGAGAGAGCTGGATGAGCCCCAGTTTCCCACTGGGGAGCTTGGGAAAATGGTCATTTGCAGAATAGAGAAGGAGTTTTGAGATGCAGTTTTGAGAAGGAGGTGTGGGAAGAGTCTTTCAGGCTTCAACCATCTGAGTGTTCTTGGGCTGGCCGGAGTGATAGCACAGTGGGTAGGGCGTTTGCCTTGCACGCGGCCGACCCAGGTTTGATCCTCTGCATCCCATATGGTTTCCTGAGCACTGCCAGGAGTGATTCCTGAGTGCAGAGCCAGGAGTAACCCCCTGAGCATCTCCGTGTGTGACCAAAAAAAAAAAAAATTAGCAGCCTATTAGAGAAGAGACAGGGCGGCAGGACAGGGCTGTCCAGGAGAAGCAACTTGGGGTGAGTCAATGAAGCCGAACTGCTTGCGCTTATCGGGCTGCTGCCCGCGATATGAAAGTGAAGAGTCCCTGAGGCTGCAGTTGGCGCCTCCCACTGCGGGAGGCTTCCAGGATTGCTCAATGACAGACATCCCTTAGGTGTTGCTCTTGTTTCAGGAGCGAGGGTGCGCCCAGCCAGCCAGAACTTCTCACTCACACTGCTCAGGAGGGCACAGCTGAGCTTCAAACCTTAGCCAACCTGGCCTCAGAACCTTCTGGAGCATGTGGTGGTGGGGGGTTTCTGGGCATGGCTCAGGGGTGCAGCAAAGGCAGGACCTGAGGGAACAAGTCATAGCTTGGCGTCTGGCCCTGTGAATGACAGGCCCTGACTCTGGGACTCCACATGCAGCTCCAGAGGGAATGGGAGGCACAGATCCTCCGGGGGTCCCAGAGGATAGTGCTCACGCTCTGTGTGCCCAATGCCCGGGTGCCACCTTCAGCCCACTCTGGTCCCTGTAAGCACTGAGGGGCCACACTTGTGGCACCGAGCACTGTGCCAGGAGTAGTCTCTGAACACAGCTGGGTTTGGGCCCCAAACCAAAACCAACACTCTATCATAGACCTTAGGCTCCAACCACCTCACACAATGTGTTCCAAGCTTTCCTACGGGCTGGGTGATCTTGGGAAAGTTTTTCTTTTTCTTTTCCTTTTTCTTTTTCTTTTTTTTTTAAATTCAGCAAAAACTATCTTGCTTTATTAGACTACAAACAATAATCCAGTGATTGCTCTTTTTTAAAAAACAAAAACCATTTCTTTAATTAATTCATTTCTGTCTTTTTTGGATCACACCTGGTTATACTCAGGG
Source organism: Cryptotis parvus (assembly GCA_021461705.1). Taxonomy (NCBI): domain Eukaryota; kingdom Metazoa; phylum Chordata; class Mammalia; order Eulipotyphla; family Soricidae; genus Cryptotis; species Cryptotis parvus. The sequence goes on along the minus strand of JAJIBD010001133.1, from coordinate 28,367 downwards.
GTTTCTCCTGGCTCTGCACTCAGGAATTACTCCTGGTGGTGCTCAGGGACTATATGGGATGCTGGGAATCAAACCGAGGTCCTCATGCATGCAAGGCAAATGCCCTCCCCTACTGTAATATCGCCTCCTGCCCCTGATTGCTCTTTTTAATTCTTTCAAGTCTAGAATAAGTGTTTAAATAGACAAGGTAGGGGCCGGAGCGATAGCCCAGCGGGTAGGGCGTTTGCCTTGCACTGCGCGGCCTGTGCCGGCCCGGGTTCGATCCCCCGGCATCCCATATGGTCCCCCGAGCATCGCCAGGAGTAATTCCTGAGTGCAGAGCCAGGAGTAACCCCTGAGCATCGCTGGGTGTGACCCAAAAAAAAGCAAAAAAAAATAAATGGACAAGGTAGAGCAGTTTACTATGTCACGTCTCTCAGGACATCAGATGCAGAGCGTTCCTGGAGAGGTGGCACTATTCGTTATGGTACAACAGTGGACCGTGCCTGAGTCCACAGCACAGACACTATGAGTGAGACTAATGGAAGTGGGAGCTTTAAGACCTTCTAATGTCTCATTGGCTCATCACGGCAGTGCACAGATCCTTGGACATCCCAATACACTGATCGTGGGGTGGGCTGTGCCTAAGTGAGGTGATTGGGAAATCCCTGAACCTTCCCCTCCATTTCGCTATAAGTTTAAAACAGCTCTGTAAAAAAACAAAGAAACTCCAAAACTATTAAAAATAGAACAATGGGGTCAGAGCACAGCAGGTAGGGAGCTTGCTTTGCACATGGCCAAGCCACGTTCCATCCCAGCATCCCATAGGTTCCCCTGAGTGATTCTTGAGTGCAGAGCCAGGAGTAGGTACTGAGTAACTCTGGGTATTGGCCTCCCAAACCAAAATAAGCTAAAATCAGATTAAAATATCGATTTGCTGGCATAGGGTTCGCTTCTGCTTGTGTCGCATCTCACTTTTCTCCAGGAATCATGTCTGCCTGGTGTGGCATTTTCCCCCACCCACAAGGGAACTCGTGTTTCACACCAAGGACCAGACCTGTAGTCCAGGCCCTAAGAAGCCCAGCAACAATGTCCTGCCCAGAAAAGAGAGGCGGCGCAGAGGGGCCCCCACAGCTCCAGCTCCGGTGCAGAAGAGCGGCGGTCACCTTTGTCCGAGCTGGCCAACTGGATCCCGACATCCCGAAGGAGGTGCTCCGTGTCTTCCAACCAGGACGCGGATGTGCGCGACAATGTCCAGTGACACCTTCTGGAGCCCCGAAACAGGCGGGCTCACCTCGAGGAACCGGAGAAGGTCCACCTCCTTCTTCAGGTCGCTGCTACAGCAGGAAGCTCTCATGCAGGCCTGGAAACCAGGGGTGGGCGTGACCCGCGCCAAGACTCGCACTCCATTCACCGGCGCCTGAAACCTTGCCCCGCTGCTTTCCTGACTCTTTACACTCTAATTTGAACTTGTTTTGCCTTGTTTTGCCCAGCAGACCAGCCTATCACAGCCCGGCTCGCGCGGTTCATCAATAAATGCTGGATTTAGAGATGACTACAAGAGTATGCTACCCACACGGCAGAGCCTGGCAAGCTCCCCGTGTCGTATTTGATATGCCAAATACCAGTAACAATTTTAGACCTCATTCCCATGACCTGATGGAATGGTTTGAGGCTCTTTATGTTCCTGGAGCAAGCAGGTGCCCTTAGGCTCTACTTGCATGAGACAAGACATATGGAGATGTTACTGGTGCCCGCTCGAGCCAATCGATGATGAACGGGAAGACAGTGACAGTGATATGGTGTTTTGCCTTATTACTCTTTTTTGTTTGTTTGTTTGGTTTTCGAGGCCACAACTGGGTATGCTCGCGGTTTGCTCCTGCCAGGTTTTTTACGGAACTCTGCTGTGCTAGTGATCAACCCAGGTCTCCTGCCTGCAAAGCATGTGTGCTGGCCCTCTGAACAAACTCCCGGTCCTAACTTGGACTTTAGGTGGTCTAGCAGGCCCCTGTTGGAGTCATCTGCAATCCAAAACTGAACGGCCAAGGGCAAACTGGCCTAAAGGGAGAAGTAGATCCTGAGGCTCAGGATTCATCTCAACTCCTGCTGAGAGCAGCACACTGGCTGGGAGGAAAATGGGGATTTCCTGATTCGAAAGAGTGCTGACCAGCCAGCATTTGCACCAACTCCCCAAATAGAGAAAACAGAAGCAGCTGCCTTCTGGGTTAAGCTGGGACCCATGTGGGTTCTGTGGGAACTCGGCCAGGCCCTCTGGAGGCTGTCCCTTCCTGGTCCAAGAGATAAAGTGCACATAAAATGCAGGAATAGACTTGGAGTGATAAAAGCAGGTAGGGGGCTTGCCTTGCAAGTAGCTGACCTGAGTTTCATCCCGGCACCCTAGATGGTTCCTTGAGTCTGCTGAGAGCAATCCCTGAGTGTAGAGTCTCGAGTGTCCTCTGGGCACTACCCTGTATGTCCCTCCTTCCAAACAAAACAAAGCATGAGGGGCTGGGGTGGGTGATAGCACAGCAGGGAGGGCATTTGCCTGGCACACAACCAACTGGGTTCATTTCCGGGCATCCCATATGGTTTTCCAAGAACCACCAGGAGTAACCCATAAGCACATCCGGGCGTAGACCCCAACGTAAAACAATAATAATAATAATAATAAAATTATTAAAGAAAAAGCATAACAGAGTACCTGGAATCTCTGAGGTTAATGTGGTGATATGGGGGTTGTCATGCTGGGGTTTATCTAGGGCCTCCCAAAGTCCACACTTGGAGCGGCTCCTCCCCTATTCCGTTGGCTACTCGGGGTTCACCTATGAAACATTTTTCTAGCCTTCTCTACTCTTCTCTCCCATAAGAGTAGAGTGGGACTAGGGGGCAGCATCTCTCTGCCCAACCTTCTCTTGCGACAGCAGAACAGCTTCCCAAAGAGGAGCACGGAAAGGAGACGAAGGGACCACTCGGGGCGGAGTGGAGAAGGGGTCACCTCACAGTTGTCCAGAAACGTCTTCAGCTTCTCGATGTTCTCCTTGATCTCCTCCTGCTGGGAGCAGCTGAGCTGAGACTCCTTCTGCAGGCTCCACTTCCTCTGCTGGAAGCTGAGGGTTGTCCTCGGTGACCTGGGTGATCTTTTCTAGTAACTGGGAAGGAAAAGGACAGAAGATTGAAAGTGCAGAGTGGATCTGGTGGGAAGGTGCTGGAGGGTCCAACCTTGGCCCAGCTCAGCAGGGCAGAGGGGCCCTGACATGCGAGGGTGATGACCTGGAGGAGAGCGAGGGTCCCATTACCACAATATACCTCAAGGATCAGGCCCCAGGACTTGTTGTTGGTGGGGGACCCTCTCCAGTGGTTCTGGGGGCCCAGCGGTCACTCCTGGCACTACAGGTGAGGTTGTGCTGGCTTGATGGCTTGGTGCTCCAGCTCAATGGGGTTAGGGACCACAGGTGCTAGGAGTTAAACCCTGGGCCTTGAGCATGCCAGGTCTGCTCTCCACCTTCCCCCAAGATCATCTTAAACACCAAGGCTTGCATCATTATCATGTGTTTGTTTCAGATCCTTCTGCACAGATTGCTAACACTAAATCTAACGTTTTGAGTTCAGAGAAACAACAACAAAACAGCTACCCTGAAACAACAGCATCCCTGCAAGCCGAGGGCGGCAACCCATAGCACACTCCTGCTTGGACAGAGGGGTGGAAGGCGAAGCGGGATGAACAGTAAGTCAAGCAGGACAGCCCTAAGTCCCAACTCCCGGCTCTTTCTCCCCCAGAGGGAACAGACTAGAAGGAATCCTTTTCAGCTCATAGAGTGACGGAGGTCAGACCAGGTGATTTCGGTGGCCAGTAATAGGTCTGGGTGGTTTTGAATGGAATTGCCATAGAAACATTCCAAGGGCTTGGAAATAAAATAACTGGCATTTACTCGAAAGTCAGGGAATCCCATAAAAATCAAAACAAATCTTTATGGTGGAGCAACAATGTGAGAAATATGTGCCACTAGCAAAAACAAAGCAAAACAAAAACACACACATGAAAAATGAACAACCAGAAACATGTGCACCCAGGTCCCAGAGTCCAGAGCCCCGGAGACAGCAGGTAGAAAGGGAAGTCTCTGGACGAACCTGCTGGTCGGTGACCGGCTTGTCCTGGAACGGCTTTGCTCGTCCGTAGGTGGCCTTGATGACCTGGCTTCGGAAGTGCTCCAGCTGCAGCGTACAGGGGAGGGCACTGAATCAGTGGGGCGGCAGAAGCTGCTGCCCGGGTGGTATTCCCAGTGCTGGTGGGGGGCAGAAGACAACAGAGAGGAGGGGGCACATGCACACACTCCCTGGAAGAGGCGGGTGACCAACAGAGCTGCAGGCTTTAATTAAGTGTCCAGGCTCCCACCCCCACCCAGAGCAGGCAGGTGGTCAGCACGTGCCATCGCCACAAGCCCTCCAAAGAGCCACTTGCTGCCAATTGTCTGGCGGGAAGGCTGGGCCGCGGCGAATGCTCTTCCATAATTGCGAAGCTGGCACCAGACTGTGAAATAAATATTGAGGCTGTCAGCTCAAGCAAATTGTGTAATCAGCCCCGGTGCCCAGGGAGGGAAGATGGCAGCCCCTGCTGCCATCCTGCGCCATGGACCCAGCTTGTCTGGGAGAGCGTTTCTTCTGCGTGGAGGCCGGCCTGGAGCAGGCACTCGGAGATAACCTCTGAGTGCAGGGACAAGGACACATCTGCCCGGCCCTGGCTCCTTGGCCTCTGCTCATCCTCCTGTCGGGCAGCTGTCATGGCACTTGCTGTGATGGCTGATGGATGGTGTGGTTGAATTAAGTTGGGTCGTGCTGAGCACCAGTTCAAGGTGTCCTGGGTTCCCGAGAAGCAAGAGGCAAAGAAACCCACCTTCCTCTGCAACCTGACTGGCAAGCCAGCGTGGGTTTGGGTCCCTTGTAAAATGTGGCCACTCAGGAAAAGCAACAAGTGCTGGCGTGGATGTGGGGAAAAGGGGACTCTCATACATTGTTGGTGGGAATGTCGAGCTTGTACAACCTTTCTGGAAAACAATATGGACATTCCTCCGAAGACTAGAAATTGAGCTCCCTTTTGACCCAGCCATACCACTCCTGGGAATATACCCTGGGAAGCCAAAAACACACAGCGGAAACACAATCCACACTTTTATTTTCATAGCAGCACTATTCACAATAGCCAGAACCTGGAAACAACCAGTATGCCTGAGAATTGATGACTGGATAAAGAAACTGTGGTACATCTACGCAATGGAATACTATGCAGCTGTTAGGAAAAATGAAGTTATGAAATTTGCCTATAAATAGATGGACATGGAAAGGATCATGTTGAGTGAAATTAGTCAGAAGGAAAGAGACATAGAATGACTGCATTTATTTGCATGACATAAATATATCAGGTAATCTTACCAAAAGTGAAAATTACCGCAAGCGTGAGGGAGTCAGAGGTTAGGTAAGACAGAGAAGGGAACATGTGTGAATAAATGTCGAAAGGGCTGATACCAACACAGAACTGAGCATTAAATATAGGCAAAAAAATGCACATGATGGCTTCCAAGTGTATGTAGTGCAACCCACAATGTTTAGGAGAAGAAAGGGAGAGAGAGGGAGAAAGAAAAGAGATAAGGAGCCTGCCATTTAGGCAGGCCATGGGAGGGGGAGGGAATTGGGGGACATTGGTGGTGGGAAATGGGCACTGGTGGAGGGCAGGTGCTGGAACACTGTGTGACCGAAACCTCCAAACATGAACAACGTTGTAATTGTACATCTCACGGTGGTATAATAAAATGTTTAATTAAAAAATGTGGTCACTCAGGACTCCACAAGAGATACAAGAGGACTGTAAGTGTCCCTGAATCAGCCTATTTGTGTTTGCTTTATTTAGTTATTTATTTATTTCACTAGATCACTAGATTCCCGTTAATCATCTATTTGCTAGAGCAGGCACCAGTAATATCTCCATATGTCCTGTCTCATGCTAATAGAACCCAAAGGCATCCGCTTGTTCCAGGAACATAAAGAGCCTCAAACCATTATATTAGGTCACGGGAATGACCTAATATAAATGTTACTGGTATTTGGCATATCAAATACGACATGAGCAACTTGCCAGGCTTGCTCTGTGGGTGGCATACTCTTGTAGTCACCTCTAAATAAAGCATTTATTGATGAACCGCACAGCTGCTAGCGGCCGTGCGAGCTGGGCTGTGATAGTCTGGTCTGCTGGGTGGAGTTGTGAAGAGAGGGAAGTCGGATGTGGAAAATGGTGGCCCCCATGGAGTAGGGGGTCGTCTGGCTTGTTGTGAGGCTCTGCTGGGGTGGAAGGCTAGGGCTAGAACCCACCATGCCTCCTGGGTGCCTCATGAGTGCTGGGCACAGGGAGAGCAAGTAGCAGCTCTGCCCCATGTCTGAGAGTCTCTGGTTCAGCATACCTGGGCCGGATTGAAAAAAAAAAAACTGCTGCAGGGTGGGTGTCGATGATTGGGGCTGTGATAGACTGGTCTGCTGGGTGGAGGTGTGACGAGAAAGAGATAAAGAACCTGCCATTTAGGCAGGCTATGGGAGGGGGAGGAATTGGGGACATTGGTGGTGGGAAATGGGCACTGGTGGAGGGCAGGTGTCTCCACCAGTTATTTATTTATGATAAATAAATTTATTTATTTATTTATCCATCTATTTATCCATCTATTTATTTACTTATTTATTTTTTGTTTGTTTATTTATTTAGTGTGTGTGTGTGTGTGTGTGTGTGTGTGTGTGTGTGTGTGTGTGTGTGTGTTTGGCCATAACTTGCTGTGCTCAGGGCCTACTCCTAGCTCTGTGCTTAGGGATCACTCCTGCAGTGATGGGGTGGGGAGGGTAGAAATGTATGTGCTGTGGATTGAACCTGGGATGACCCTGTGCAAGGCAAGCATCTTATCCACTCTACTATCACTCCAACCCCTTGACCTAAAAAGCCACTGGGTCCCAAAATGCTGTGTTCATCATATACCTGGGCATTCTGGGAAAACATGGTGTGGAATGAGGGTCCTCTTGTGGACATGCCTGTGGCCAGGTGGCCAGAGCTATCTACAGCCTCTCCTAGCTCTTCCCTGCTTTTACGGCCCTGAGTAGGGCCTAGTTCACCAAGGAAGAGGTAGTGTGGATAGAGAGGGCCCAGGAATGCCGGGTGCCATAGTCTTGAGAGTCCCTTTATAGGACTGCTTAGGATGGCGGTGACAGTCCTGCTCAATGGCTCAGTCCTGAAGTCGCCTTTCTGGGGAGGGCATGGAGAGCAGGAACGGGGTTATAAGAGGGCAGGGTGTGGGAAGGCCTAGAGCTGTCGTCTTAAGTCCCCTCACGAAACAAATAGCTCACCCTTGCTTGGGGCTGGGCTCTGCGCTGTGTTTCTGGGGGGTCCTCCTGGGAGTTCTGCAAAGGGTTACAGCTGAATTCGTGGTACCGGGGCACAGATGACAGCTGCTTGTCACTATTAGGTCAGGTGTGGGAGGGTGCAGAGTGCAGGAATGGTGAGGCAGGGGAGCCCCAAAGGCTGGCTCTGGATCCTTCCAGGAGAAAGGGCGGGGGTGCTACGGAAGGCCTTGGCCGTCAGCACTGTGCTTAAGCGTGTGCACCCGAGATGTGCCACTCACAGAACCCAGGCTCTTGGCCCTCACTCACGGGCAAAACTTCCAGAACATGTGGGGTGGGGGTGAAGGGGTGGAGGCATGGGAGGGTCTTAGGGGTTGAGGATTGTAGATGTTCTGGGTGGTTTACAGATCTTTTGAGAATCCCATTGAGTGACCTAGGGACTCCCCTCTGCCCCAAAGGAAAGCAGAAACACATGTAGACCACAGATGCTTGGGGGTCCCCAGAAGCCAGGGCTGTGAGGAGAAGAGAGGGCGCACTCCGTTGGTCTGTACTGTTTCTGTTCCGGATGCTCAGGGCTCCTGTCCTGGCCCCTCTGCCATCCGTTGGCCTGTGGAAAGAGGATGCCTGCCCTCTCGCCCTTGCATCTGGGTTGGGTGTCCAGGAAGGACCTCTGGGCCACCTCGGACCAGGGCAGCAGCCAGGTGGGACTTCACTGGCCTGCATAAGGACCTCTCTACTAGGCGGGACTGGGATGTTCTGTGGTTGTGCTTAATTAAGAAAAGTCTTTTCCTTAATAGGCCCTGACTGCGACATCTGTGAAGGGCAGAGAGAGGAAAAAAGATGGTGGTAAATGTTAGGACAAAAAATAAAACAATGAGGGAGAAAGTGCTGGAAACACCCCAGGGTTTCAAGAGGCTCCAGCTCTTCTCTTCAGGGACCGGCCTGGCAGTCAGAGAAGCTGACCGGCCGTTGGTCAGGTCCCAGCACCGGGAGGAGTGGGCGGCCTCCCCGCAGGAAAAGCCGTCTCCCCTGCCAGGCCCACAGAGAGAGACCCCAGACCTCCAGCCCCCATGCATCACCCCTGCACGCAGGATGGGGAACACAGGCCACGAGAGGGGCACTACCTACCTGACCTACTGCCCTCTCCAATTTGACCTTAATGAGGTTCTCTCTGCTTCCCATTTCTTGGAGCTGAAGCAATTTCCTCCTGGAATCCTCCTGCAGCTTCTCTTCCACCTGAAATGATGATGACGGCCCGTGCTGGCTGCTAATGCGAGCACCATGTGGCCGGGAAAACTGCGCAAGGACGGGACAGCTGCGCTACGGACCCATGTGGCAGGGGCGGCTGCCGGCTGGAAACAGCCTCCCAGGGAGGCCGTGCTGGGGAGAGGGCCGGGAGGAGGGCTGCAGCTCCTGCTAGCTGTGTCCGGCTTTCATCTCCCAGCTACATCACGTGGCTTTGGGAAAGTTGACTTCACGGCTCTGGGACTAGTTGAAGGTCCTGGCATGACCTCAGAGAGTTACTGCGGGGTTTCGGGATGTTTCCACAGTGCTCCTAGTGACTCTGTGGGTGCTAGTTATCACTGCCAACTGCCAGTTGTATTTGCGCCTGGCCACCATGCAGCACCATTCTGATTGGGCATTCTAACTGGCCTACGGTGGGGGGCACTTGCTAGATGTTACTATATGATTTATTAACCGAGTTGTTCGTTCTTACCACATTGAGCACACTTCGCTACTCAAACCTTTCTGGGGAGGTTTGCTGCACAATGCCTGTCAAGCAGGCGTTTTATAGTAGGGAAGCTTGCCCTCGGTTCTTCCGTGTTTGCCAGAACAAGTCATCCGAGCTTAAATGTTTGAGGGCTACCCTCTGCTGGCCACTGTCGGACACTGCGGCTGCTGCTCGGTTTATTTTTGGACAAGATACATGCCAGAAGCATCTGCAGAGCCCAGTGCTGTGACGCCCTCAGGAAATGAGGCAAACGCTCCTTAAGCCAGGAAAGGATTTTGTGATGAAACGTTTTCTTGACGTGTTTATTAAGGGGCTGGAGGAGTGGTGGAATGTGGCACAGGAGGTGGTCGTCACACAGATGTAATCAAAGACCCAGAAAAGCCCTTTCCAGTTGACATCCGAGTCATGTGATGCTGTGACGGCTCAGACTATATTACTGGGAAAAGCCATCGAACCTCTAGGGGTCTTAGCTGCCTCCCTGCGGGATGCCCCCAGGGCTAAGCAGGCCTTAATCTCCATTCCAGCAGCCCCTCTCATGGGCTATGGAGGCAGACCCACTCCCCATTCTGCTCTCTTCCAGGCCCCGCACCAGCCCTGAAACTCAGTGAACCCTGAAACAACCCTGAAACAGCCTCACGCCCACTCTGCTCTTCTCCGAGGGGCACCGGAACCTCTAGGCCCTCGAAACCTGGCCTCCTGCTCCCTGCACAGCCTGGCTGCCCAGGAGAGAGCAGAGAGGAGCAGCTTGTCTGTGGAGCCCCTGCAGGGAGGCTGATGCTCCTTGTCCTGGCGCCTGGCAGTGTCCTCCCTCACAGCCCACCTTTGAGTGCTTGAATTGTGGCTGGTGTGGCTGGGGAACTGAACTGCAATTGTTTTTTCAAATATTAGAATCTTTTTATTGAATTTCCGTGCACACAGCTGCACATGTGCCATGGCAAGGAGAACCAGTCTCCCAACTCCCACTTGCCCTGTGCACTCAGGCAGCAGCTCTGGGGAGTTGCTTCCACTCACAGCATTGACTCTCTCATATGTGAAAGGGGGGGGGGCAACTTTCTAGTTCACGGAGCTGTTGTGAGGTCGAGAGAGGTGCAGTGTTGGTCTAGCCCTGACTCTGGGACTATCATTTTCCCCATCGTTATTCATCACCAATTTGCAGAGAAGCCTACAAAAGTCTCATCGCATGCACCTCAGCCCAAGCTCAAAAGCAGAAAGCAAAAACTGGCACAGTTGGAGAAATCCCCGAATCCACAGTTATGGTTCTGTTTTGAAATGCGCACACCTCTTCCTGTGACTGGCTACTCAGGAAAATGAAACAAAACAAGACCCAGGAGCATTTAAACTTGAATAATGTCAGTGACTGACTAGACCTCACGCATCACTTCTTTTTCTGGACAGCATTATGGTCAGATCTGACGACAGTCTGGGTTCGTAGTATCAGACAGACCCAGTTCCAGGCTCTGCTGTGAGTAAGTTAATCTGAGTGACTGGGGATAACTCACCGGCCCCAGGCATGAGGTGACCTGCACCGCAACATCACCACACCATCCTTGGAGGGAGGGTCAGTGGAGCTGAGGCCTGGGACCGGGCGTCCAGGGACCCCTGCCTACCTTGCTCTTCTCCCGTGTCCTGGAGCTCACAATCGGCTCAGAACTGCTCTTCCCGCATGCTCGCCCTTGAGTTTCTTTATTTCTTTCTCCAGATCTTGGATTTGCTGAAAGAATTTCAACAGGAAAAGTCAGCGGCCCTGAGGGAAGCCTTTGGGATGGAAAGGCCAGAATTTTGTAACTCACTTCATGGGATTCATTGAGGTGAGAGGCTAGGCCGGGCCTTCGCTGAACTCCTTCCCTGTGAGGGGAGTTTTCTGGGGCCCCCAGTAGATGCCATGTGACCCCACCCACAACCCACCCACTTCCTAGGATCCACTGGAACTGCCGAGCCAAGGAAAATGATCCATTTTTTTTCAATGATCAGCATGGATTCTGGATTCAACAGAACAAGAGATCTATGGGGCGGAGCGACAGCATAGCGGGTAGGGCGTTTGCCTTCCACGTGGCCGACTCGGGTTCAAGGCATTCCATATGGTCCCTGAGCACCGCCAGGAGTAATTCCTGAGTGCAGAGCCAGGAGTAACCCCTGAGCATTGTTGGGTGTGACCCAAAATGCAAAAAAAAAAAAAAAATCTACCAGCACGGCAGAATCTCTCTTCGTGGGGTATTACTTGGAGAACAACCTCGGCTGGGCTGTTGATCAGACACAATGGGCACATCTGGGAATAGGGACACTTCAGAACAGAAATGCTCCTAGTGGGGAGAAGAAGCACATGTCCACAGCATTTCCAGGGGCCTGGGCGCCCCAGAGAAAGGACAGAGCCTTCAAGGTATCAATTGGCTCAGGGAAGGAATATTTTCATTTTAACACTTTCGTATTTCTCCTCCTCCTTCTCCTCCTCCTCCTCCTCCTCCTCCTCCCTCCTCCTCCTCTTTCTCTTCCTCCTCCTCCTCTTCCTCGTCCTCCTCTTCCTCCTTCTTCTTCCTCTTCCTCTTCCTCTCCTTCTCTTTCTTCTGATAGCCACTTTCTTTAAAAGTGAGTGCTACCTTTTTTAAGGTGGGAAGGGCTTGTATTTAAAAACTGAACTGGGGAAATAAAAAGAAATGGGCCAGAAGCACAGTACAGGAGGTAAGGTACTGACTCACAGGTGACTGTGGGCCTGATTCCAATCCCGGCACCACCTTTAGTCACTGTCAGGGTTCACTCCTGAGCAGAGCCAGGAACAGCCTCTGAGCACTTCTAGGTATGGCCCTCTCCATACCCAAAGAACCCAAATTACAAACTAAAAACACTTTGGGACAGGAGAAAGGATCAAGGAGACTGCAAGTGATCACTTGATCACTTGATCACTTGAATCCCGTTATTCATCAACTTGCTCGATCGGGCGCCAGTAACATTTCCATTTGACCCTATCATGTGCCAATGTAGCCCAATGGCATCTGGTTGATTCAGGAATATGAAGAGCCTCAAACCGTTCCTTCAGGGTCTTGACAAAGAAGTCTGGCCATGTTGTAGGTGGGTGGCCAAGTGATCTTTTGATGTCCCGTGGGATCCAGTTGGTAACAGCTCTAGTCCAGCGGTCATCTCCAAATCACATTACATGTCCAGCCAATCTGATTTTTGATGCCTTGGCAAACGAGACAGCATCCCTGATTCTGGAATAGCGATGGACGTCAGAGCTCCAGATTCCTTCTCTCACTTGAGTGAGGCGTGATATTCCAAGCATAGCTCTTTCAATTCCTCTCTGGGAGACCCAAATAGCATTCTCATCCTGCTTTCATAGGGCCCAGGTCTCTGAGGCGTATGTTAATGCAGGGAGAACAGTGGAGTTGAAGAGATGTGCCCAGAGGCAGAGGTTCTTTGTCCTTTTAGATATTTCTTCGATGCCTTTGAAGGCATTCCAGCTCTCTTCCTCCTGCGCAGCTCAGGTTTTAGGTCGTTCATCATGTTGACTTCTCAACCTAGGTACACATAACTGCTGCATTCAGAGATGTTTGTTTCATTGAGAGTGAATGGGGCCTCTGGAACTAGTTCATTTTTCATGAACATTGTTTTGTTTAGATTTAGCTATAGACCTATCTTTCCACATTCTCGGTCAAAGTCAGCCAGCATTTGTGCCTCTTGGCTAATGCTTGGTGTTATTAGAATGATCACTGTATCACTGTATCACTGTCTTCCCGTTGTTCATCAATTTGCTTGAGCGGGCTCCAGTAACATCTCCATACATCCTGTTGCAAGCAAGTGTAGCCCAAGGGCATCTGCTTGCTCCAGGGACAGGAAGAGCCTCAAACCATTCTTCAGGTCATGGAATTGAGGTTCATAATTGTTACTAGTTTTTGGCATAACAAATAAAACACAGGTAGCTTGCCATATCATTGGCAAAGCGAAGGTGGTGTAGTTGCCGACCACCTCCCATTCCCACTCCCATTCCTTCCCATTCTAATTGTCACATGATGTTCTTGAGTGGCACTGGAGAGTTTTGGTGAAATGGTATCACCCTGCCGAATCCCTCTTTTGACATCAATGATCACTTCCTTGTAGAATGCTGAGATCCTGGTGGTGAATCCATAATACAGCTCACGAAGGATCTTGATGTATTGGGTTTGAACGCCCTGTTTGGCTAGGGCTTCGATGACTGCTTCAGTCTCCACAGAATCAAAGGATTTCTTTCTTTAAATCAATGACATGAGACAGAGCAGTATCTTGAACTCCTTACAAACCTCAATGAGCTTGGTTACCATGTGGATATGGTCGATTGTGCTGAATCCTTTCCGGAAGCCAGCTTGCTCACATGGTTGTCCTTCATCTAGTGTTCTGCCAATCCTGTTCAGGATGACTCAGTGTGAACCGCTTGTAGATGACGGACAACAGGCATATGGGGCAATAGTTGCCAATGTCGTGAATGTCTCCCTTCTTGAATAGTAAAAGTGTCCTGCTGGTTTTCCATTGGGAGGGCACCTTGCATTTGGACAGGTAGCGTGTGAAGAGCTGAGCTAGTGTATTGATAAGTACTGACAGCAGATTCTTCATGTGTTCGGGTCTGACTTTGTCTGGGCCTGGTGCTGTTCCCTTCTTACCGGCGAAATGGCATGTCGGATTTCAGAAGGGAGAATGTTGGGAATGACATATCCATCCTGTGGAATTTGGTATGTGGGCAGGTGGATGTGGCTATCAAAGAGATCTGAGTAGGAGTCATGGATAATCTTCTCCATTGCTTTTCTGGAAGATGTGATAGATCCATCAGGGCGTCGGAGGGCAGTCATCTTAGTCTTATAGTTGATGAAGGACAGGCAGGCATTGCAAATGCTTTCCCTGGCTTCTCCTGCATCTTCCAGTATTTCTGCTCTTCTGTCTTTGAGGTCTTCCTTTATTGCTTCTCTGCACTGCTTTGCAAGCTTGGATGTTAGCATTTGGTTGCCTGAGGCTCGCGCCTTGCCACATTGGCGAATGAGCTCGAGAGTTTCTGAAGACAGGCATCCTTTTGTGTCTTTCTCTCTCTCAGCATTCTTCGCACAATCATGGAGGTGCTGAACCATTCGGAAGTATTCTTCATTGATGTTGGTCAGTGATGGTATCTTTCCATGTTGCCGCAATGGTGCTAAAGAGTTCCCAGTTGATGGTCATTCTGGGAGTTCTCTTCTTAAACTTTGCAGCCTTTTCTCCCTGTTGCGCGAAGTAGAATTTTGCACAAAGGAGACGGTGGTCCGATCCTGTTTGGAATTTTGGGACGACAGCAACATCAGTCAGGCAAAACCGTCGATTGAAGATGATGTGGTCAGTTTCATTGTGGAACTGTCCACCAGGAGATTCCCATGTCCAACGTTTCGCTTCAGCCTTCTGGAACTGTGAGTTCCCATGAATGGTCTTGGTGGACATGATGAACTCAGATAGTCTCTCACCCTGTTCGTTCCATTCTAGGCCATGGGTCCCAATGTGGAGTTCTTCAGCCGATCTTCTCGGTCCTATCTTGGCATTAAAATCACCGACTATGATCTTGTAGAAGGTGTGATCTTTTTATAAAACTCCTCCAGTTCCATGTAGAATTTCTCAATTTCTTCTTCCTTGTATGTGGATGTTTGTGCGTAGACAACGAAGATAGAAATTGCTGGCAGTGGGCCACATCTCTTCAAGTGTAATCGTCCTATCCGGTTTGTTAGGCATTCAAATTAATCAACGTTGATGGCCATGTTCATGTTGACAAGGGACACCAACACCACCAACGCCTCTTTTCGTCACATGTTCCAAGGAACAATTCTCCGGTGTCAAATACAGTGTGATGTGACTGACGCCTCCTTGTGATGCAACTGACACCCCCAGCACCACTGGATGTGCCTGGTGGTCCTGAACATCACCAGGTATAGCTCCAACACCACCAAAAACAACAAAGAAATGGTGTGAAATGTTTGCATTTCCATAAAGATACTTCAGAATGAATTTTTGTGGCCCTAATAGTTCTCATCTGATAGGGGGCAGGCTGTCTGGAACCCACAGGTCTAGACAGGGAGGCAAAGGGCATTTTCAGCTGCATGTGGGGCCAATAGGCATATGCTACCTCAGTCTCCATCTGAACCCCAGCCCAGTCCCTGAGGAAAACATTGAGGGAGTGGGAACCAAGTGTTCAGATTCCCAGAAGAGCATTTTTTAAAATTATACCACCATGAGATATACAATTACAAAGATGTTCATGTTTGGGTTTCAGTCATACAGTGTTCCAGCACCCATCCTTTCACCAGAGCCTATTTCCGCCACCAATGTCCCCAAACCCTTCCCCCTCACCTAGCCCACATCTATGGCAGGTTCTTTATCTCATCTCTCTTTCTCTCTCTCCTCTTACACACTTTAGATTGCAATACATACATTTAGAGGTTATCATATGTATATTTTTGCCTATATTCAATACTCAGTTCTAGGTTGGTAATATCACTTTCGACAATTATTAGCACACTGTTCCCTTCTCCTAACCTCTGACTCCCACATGTTTGTGGTAGATTCCACCTTTGACAAGACCTCCTGATCCATGTTTTGCATGACCTTGGATATTGGTTTCATACTATATATGTATCATACAAATATACTATATATACTATACATACTATATATGTATATATGTGAGTATATATGTATATATACATACTATATATATCATGCAAATAAATGCAGTCATTCTATATGTCTTTCCTTCCCAGAAGAGCATTTTAACGGTTTCCTCACTGCCCATCTTTTCCTTGAACCCATGGCAGCAAAACAAAGAAGGATGAGGCCACAGTAACACACCAACATCAGGATGCTTCAGAGCTGGCCCCACGCAGATCCCATGGCCAGGCTCAGGGCTGGTTGTGTTCAGTGCCCAGGCCAGGGAGCCACTCACACTTTTATTTTATTTTTTTTTAATTTTTTATTTTTACAATTACAAAGATATACAATTAAAAAGTTCATATTTGGGTTTTGGTCATACAGTGTTTCAGCACCCATCCCACCACCAGTGCCCATCTCCCACCACCAACGTCCCTGGTTCCCTCCCCCTCCCCAGCCCTCCTCCATGGCAGGTTCTTTATTTCTTTCCCTTTCTCTCTCTTTTCCTTCCCCTCCAGACTATGGATTACAGAACATACATTAAAGGGCCACTCACACTTTTGTAGGTCTTCAGCTCTCTCTCCTGGGTTTCCTGGCGTTCCTTCTGATCGCCTTCCCTCTGTAACTCATCCTTCAGAGCTACGCACTGTGGAGAAAAGGGACAGCAAGAGGCCAACGTCAGCCACGTGAGGCCAATGTCAGAGCGGGGAGGGTCCAACTTCCCACGTTCACCTGTGCAGACTTTCCTGCTGTTGTGAATTCTGAGAGGTGAGGTTATGTGTGTCTGGTGAACGCCTGGGCTCCTTGGTGGTGCCTGCACCTCCCCTCTTGTGAGCTCTGAGGGCAGTTCCTGTGTAGGGCAGGACAAACCTAGCTGGGTGAGCCTGGGTGCTCCTGGGGGAACCAGATAGTTTCCTCTCAGACCAGCAAAGATGTGGGGTGTCTCAGGAGTCATAGAGCAGGTGAGGGCAAGGGCTCTTTCAGAGGCTCCTCGTCTAAGACGGAGCTGCTGCAGGTGGAGGTGATCTAGGCAGGTGAACTGGAAAGGGCCTGTGACAGTGCAATTCCTGGGAAGTAATGAAACCAATAGCTCCAAGGCCGCAGAAAGCCCATCTTGCAGACACGGGAATTCAGGCCTGATACGATTCACCTGGGGCCAACAGACCTAGAGAAGGCTGAACACCCCCTGAAAAGAGACTTCAGCAGGTACAAAGACCAGAGAAAGGAATTTCAAAGAGGACCACAGACCACTCCCAGCTTTATCACCTTGTCCACCACCCTAGCAACAGACTCTTACCTAGCTAGAAGCCCCACGTGAACCCTACCAAGCATCTTGAACAAAGGAAGGGTGCGCATAGGCTGCCTGAGCCCATGTGCTGCTTGTGCCCACGTGGCCAAGCACATGTGGTGCCTGAGCACAGGTGTTGCCCGCATCTCCCCGCTTGAGATGTGCGCTGGGCCTCTATCCTTGGAGGCCCTGCATTCTCTCTTGAACATGTAACTCTCTTTCCCGACATCCCTTCCCTCCAAAAGCCTCCCAACAAAATCTATTTTTACTTTTCTGCTTGTCTACTCCTGAAATTCTTTTCTGTGAGATAGAATAAGGACCTGGAAGGCCTGGGTAAGGCCTAGGCCTGGCTTTCTTTTCCTGCAAAGAGCAATTGCTTGCTCCAATGGGAATACAAGTCTCCTTGAGAAACTGGGTGGTGGAGAATAACTCCTGTGCCGAGAAGATCAAGTGGGCTCAGGTGTGGTGTGATGACCAACTAGTGAGGCTGGCAGGACTCTGCCCATGCAGTGCAGTTGCTCATCACAGACTTTACCAGACATCAGCTTCCCAGCTAGTCCTGGGGTGGCAAAGGTGTATTGGGAGAAAGTGGTCGTCTCTCTCTTCTCCGCCTCACCTAAGCCACTCGTGGGGTCCCACCAGCTTCAGAGGCAGCCACCAGGAAGCCCTTCCAGGGTTGATTCAGCAAAAACAAATGGCAAGGAGGGCATCACTGGCTGCCTTCCCTCCCTCCCTCTCTCCCTCTTTCCCTCTTTCCTTCTCTCCCTCCCCCTCCTCTCACTTTCCCTCCCCCCATCCCTCCCTCTCTTCATTACCAGCCTGGGACCAACCCCTGGTGAACAGGCTTGAAGCAGACTCTGCAAGGATGAAGGAAGGAAAAATAAGAGAGTAAAAGCATGGGTCCAGAGGGCTAACAGCCTCATGGCAGTCAGACAGCCCTGACTGTCCTCCACGTAGTATTTATTGCTTGGAACCATTATTTAAACAGTAATCATTAAAAGGAAAAGAACCCCAACATTCTTTGGTCAGGTGCCTAACTACCTTGATTTATCTGAGTTAGATTTTTACATATCTGAGGGCCTTAAGTTGTGGTCATCATCATCTTTGTAAAGGGCTTTCACAAAAGAATGTTCTTAGAGGAAGGAGGCGGAGAACAGGTGCAGGCCCCCAACTGGGGGCAGCATTGCATGGACTCCAGCACTCTGGATGGAAAGGACCCATACACTGCCCTTCCTGTCGGTCTATCTAGTTCCCAACATCTCCCTTTGCCTCTCCCCCTTCCCTCCCTTCCTTCCCATCCTTCCCTTTCTTCCTTCCTTGGAAGTACCAGGGATAGAAGCTGGGGCCTAACATATGCAAGGTAAATGCTGTACCAATGAGCTCCATCCTGGGTCCCGTGTCTTTTAAATTTTATTTTATTTGAGGCGCTGTGATTTATAGTACTATTAATGATAGGGTTTCATGCATGCAGTGTTCCAACACCACACCTCCATCATTGTCTCAGCTGCCCACCCCCTTCTCCCACTGTCCCTCCTTTGGTACGCTCAGTTCCATAGACCAGTTCTTTGGTTCTCTTGCTTTTGGCCATTTGTTATTCCTATTGCGTCTTCATATAAATGATGATTCTGATTCTGGCTCACTTGACTAACTTCCCATGACACTCTCCAGATCCCCCCCACATAGCAGTAGACTATATGATTCATCTTTTCGTAGCTGAGCAGTAGTCCAGTATGTACTGGACTAAGAAATATCACAATTTCTTAAGCCACTCATCTGTTCTCAAATGTGGGTTAGTTTCAGATATTGGCTATTGTGAACTGCTGCAGTGAACACAGTAGTGCAAATGTCTTTTTGAAGTTGTGTTTCTGGGTCCTTAGGGTAGATACCAAAAAGTGGAATTGCTGGGTCATATGGAAGCTGGATTCTTAGATTTTTGAGAAGCATTCATATTGTTTTCCAAAGTTGAATCTGTCAACATTCCCACCTACAGTGGACAAGGGTTCTTTCCCTCCTATATCAAAGCCATCAGTGATTGCTTTGCTTTTTGTTACGTGTGCCAGTCTCACTGGTGGAAAGTGGTGCCTTACAGTTATTTTGATTTGCATTTCTCCATGATAAGTGACAGAGAACAGCTTTTCATATAGCTGTTGACCAACTGCCTATCTTAAGGAGGTACCTGTTTATCTCTTCTGATTTTTTGATGATGATTGTTGTTGTTAAGTTTCACAAGTGCTTTATATATATTGGACAGTGACTCCTTTATCAAGTGAGTGGTGAGCAAATATTGTCTCCCCAGTCTGTGGGTTTCTTTACCCTGAACATCATTTCTTTAGTTGTGTAGAAGCTTCTTAATTTGATGCGATCCCATTTGTTTATCTTTGTTTCCAAATGCTTGGTCAGTGGCATTAAATCATTGGAGATGTCTCTAGATTCAATATTATGAAAGGCTCTGCCTATATTTTCCTCAATATAATTTATGGATTCAGACAATTTCTGATATTGAGGTCGGTCTTTAAACCATTTTGAACTGACTTTCTCATGGTGTGAGTAAAGGATCTGAGTTCAGCTTTTATGTGACTTGTTAGTTTTTCCACCATCATTTGCTGAAGAAGGTTTCCTTTCTTCACCTTACTTTTAATTCCTTTGTCAGCGATTTGCTGTCCAAATGCCTGAGGCTCTGTCTTTGGGCTCTCAATTCTATTCGATTGATCTGAGAGTCTCTCAATTCTTTATCCCACCACACACTCTCTCTTGATTACTAGTTTTGCAGTTTATAGCTGGGGAAAGAGAAGCTTTTCTTATTTTCCCTTGGATTACTTTTGTCTATGGAGGAAGTTTTATTACTCCATATAAATTTCAAGAGAATTTGGTCTGTTTCTAAGAAATACCATGGATATTTTAAAAGAAACTTCATTAAGTTTGTATAATGCTTTGTGCCTTTTTCTTGTTTATTTTTGCCCATATCCAGAAATACTCAAGGGTTACTCCTGGCTCTGAAATCAGAAATTACTTCTAGTGGTGCTTGGGGAACCATATGGGATGCTGGGGATTGAACCTGGGTCAGCAGCATGCAAGGCAAATGCCCTATCCGCTGTGCATTTATTTTAGCCCTGTGTCTTCTTTCTGACCCAGAACCCCCACTTTAGAAATGCACCTGAATGACTGGAGACATGACTGAGTCTAGAGGTCCAAGGATATTGTTCACAGTTTTGTTAGCTACAGTGAAAAAGGAAAAGAGAAAAGAAACCACCCAGGTGTCTAGTAACTGGCTGCTTTATTATTCTGCAAAAAGTCTGGTAGCTTTCCAGACTTTGGAAGACAATGCTTAAAAATGCCATAAAGAACTTTAAACAGGAGCTGGGGAGACAGAGCACAGTGGGTAAGGCACTTTCCTTGCATGTGAACAATCCCAACCAATTGCTGGTACCCTGTACTGGCAAGTATCACTAGAAGTAATGCCTGAGTACAGAGACAGGTAAAGCACCCCTGACTGTGGCCACCAGACAGAAACAGAATTCCACTTTGGCTGGGGATGTCGCTCAGCAGTAATGCACTTGCTTTGTGCACACTAGGCCCTGGGGCTCCATCCTGCTGTCACATGCCCCATTGCTGGGGGCAATGGCAGACATGGTCCTGGGGTGCCAAGGTTGCCTGACCTCAGCCTTGAATTATGCAGCCCAGCTGGCTGAGTATCACTAGGGTCATCTCTGGGCCTCTACCTTTACTCTTTGTATTAGATATAGTGGAAAACTTTAAAATTGTGCAACATTTTAGAGTATAAATTCATAAAGATCTAATTCTGTAAGCTAACAGATCTGCTGGTTGTTGGGATTAAGCATATGAATTTATAATTGGGGTGAAGAGTGTAGGATTTAGACATACCTTTGCTTATTGGTGCGACAGATATGATGCTCTTTGAAAAGTTGCAAGGAACCTGTCCCTCATTCTTAGTCTAAAGGGCAATACTGGCCCACCCAGAAGGCACTGGGCTCAGCTGGCTGCAATGAAAGTGGGGGAGGGGTTTCAAAAGCCAGGACCAACGCCAGTGTGCTTGCTCAGAGGCCACCTTCTTTGCTTTCCCATGACAGCCACAAACAGTGATGACCACACCAACACTCACCCTCGAGGTCAGGGCCTGAAGCTGGTGATCCTTTTCTTTGTTCTCTCTTTTCAGTTGATTCACCTCCTGTCTTAGTTGTTGAACCTGCTCATCCCTTGCTAACATATCTTTTTGCAAAGATGACACCATCTCTGTAAAAAAATTATATTATATATTATAATAAATAATATGTAAAATATATATGTATATTATATATGTATATATGTACACAGAGGTCAAAGAAGCAGTAAATATCACTTTCCTGGTACCACGATCAGCCAGCTTATGCAAAGCCTCTTCTGAGCCCTGGTACACATCATGGAGGTCAACTCCAAGGAATCCAGAGTTAGAGTGAAGAGTTGGGTGGTTCAAATCTATGGACCATCCTTTGATTAAAAACTAAAGAGGAAAAGAAACCCATAAGCTTTGTTTACAAGCTCGGGCATAGCCTGTGCAGAGCCAGCAGGAGGTGACACCCTAGGCTTGGGACAATGTTCTTCAGAGACCGTAAGACGGGCTTGTGGTGGAGGGCACCTGTCATGGATCACCTATGGGTGGGAGGATTCACTCTCTTCTGGGATTAGAAGAAACCACTTATTTGTACTGTGGTCTTGGACAAATGATTTCAGCTCCTGCTGCATCAACCCCTGGAGAATGGCTATAAGGAGGTGATGTCCATGAAGAATAAGACAGACGGTCAACCCACAGTGTTGGCAACATGGGGCCTATCATTTCTGCTGGACTGCTGGATTCCAAAATGGTTCAGATGGGAACTGGAATGATAGGACAGTGAGTTGGGACAGTGAGTTGGACAATGATAGGACAGTGAGTTGGGTGTTTGCCCATCATGAGGCAGCCCGGATTCAATCTCTGGCACCACATATGATCCTGAGCCTGCCAGGAGTGATCCCTGAGTGCAGAGGCAGGATTAACCTGAGCACAGCCAGCTGTGGCTCCCCAAACAATATGACCCCAGAGATTGCTGCCTCCTAGAAGTCCGTTCCAGGTGTGCACCTTCCCACCATGAAAGGAGTTGAGCTGTGTCACCAGTATGATACTGGTGCTGTGAAAATGATGGTAGGTGATGTTCAGGCTGCTTCCTGCATGACTAGCCAGTTTCCTTTTCTCTCTGGCCACTCCCTTTTGCAAAGCCAACAGCCATGTTCTCAGGATGCTCCAGCAGCCCCAGGGAGAGGCCCACGTGGGAAGGAATGAGGCCCCCAACTAAGAGCCACACAAATGAGCCCCCCCTGGTAGGCAATCCAGTTGCCACCAAGACTTGACTGCAACCTATGAAAGCTTATGAGCCAAAACTGAGTCTACCTGCTCCCGAAATTCCTACCAAATAGAAACTGGTGATAAAAAATTTTCCAATAAATCCTGGGTGGTGCTTCATCTGACCACATTGTGGGATGACTTGTTACGTAGGCAGTGGATCCAAATGCATGACTACATGATCATGCTGAAGAAGAGCAGGAGGAATTACCCCAAAATGCCATGGGAAGAATTCTCTTGGATGGCCCTTTTCTACTTTTTAGTGGGAGTAGGTGTGGCTAGAGGTACTCAGGGCTTACTCCTGGCTCTGTGCTTATGGCTTACTCCTGGCTCTGTGTTCAGGAAGCCATATATAGTGCCAGAGATAGAACAACACTGGGTTAGAGGGATGCCAGGCAAGTGCATCTCCAGCCTTATACCTCTATTTTCTTGTGAATATACTAGGCCCTGCTTCAATGGCGGGCTGGAAGGAATGTGAAATTTAAAAAAATTATGGGAACTCTCACACGGGCCTGTCTCCGCCTCAGGTATTCTCCCTGGGGTGTGCGGCTGGCGGGGGGCGCCTGGGGTTGTGGTAGAGCCCCAGGCCTCAGCAGAAGGTGGAACTACAACCCCCCAGAAGTCCGAGCGGAAGCGGAAGTAAATGGGCATTTTGAACTCTCACACCGGCCTGTCTCCGCCTCAGGTATTCTCCCCTGGGGTGTGCGGCTGGCCGGGCGGGCGGCTGCCACGTGGCCGCTTATTAATACAAATACTAGGAAATTCAACACCAAGGGAAGGTAATACCCTCAAGAGAAAAAAGAAACAGTACACTAGAGGAATCTATCCCTGAACACCGCAACACCATGGGGAAACAATGCAGATCCCCAGTTTGAAGAACAGATGAAGGGAATCAACCCTGAAGACTCAAAAAAGAATGCAGATGTGCATGATCTCTCTGACAATGAATTTAGAGAAGAAATTGGTAGGATGTTTAAGGAGCTCAACGAAAAAATGGAGCAGATGTCCAATAAAATACAGGAGAACATAAACAGAAGCAGTTGAAAGGGCAGTCAATAAATTACGGGAGGAAATGAGAGCAGAAATGAGAACCATGCAAATAGAAATATCATCGCTTAAAAACTCAGTAGATGAAATGAAAAACACAATAGGGGCTCTCAACAGTAGGATGACAGCAGCGGAAGAGAGAATCAGTGAGACTGAAGATGAGCTGCAGAAAGCACTCAGAGAACTACATAAGATGGAAAAAGACCGGAAAATGGATCAGCAACGGAACAGAGAACAATGGGATGAAGCCAGGCGGAACAACATAAGAATCATCGGCGTCCCAGAGGGACAGGAAAGTAACCCCAAGGAAATTAAAACAGTTCAAAACATCCTGGCTGAAAAGTTCCCCGAGTTAAAGGATGAAGGCATCCAGATCCAAGAAGCCCGACCAGCGTACCAGCAAGAAGAGACCCCAATAGAAAGACCCCAAGACACATCCTAGTCAAAGTAATGGATGCCATAGACAGAGACATAATTCTTCAGGCAGCAAGATCAAAGAAGGAAATTGTATACAAAGGAGCATCCATTCGACTTTCAGCAGACTTCTCAGAAGACACCCTCCAAGCCCGAAGGCAGTGGTGGGATATAGTAAAAAAAACTTAATGAAATGAATGCCTCAGCAAGAATTCTTTATCCGGCTAAACTCTCACTCAGATTTGAAGGACAGATATACAACTTCTTGGATAAACAACAGCTTAGGAACTTTGTAAAATCAAAACCAACCTTAAAAAGAAGGACTGAAAGATCTACTATAAGATGAGACATAACCCAAAAGAACAACCAACCTATACAGAAAGATGGCACAAAATCCCATGACAATAATCTCTCTCAATGTCAATGGTCTAAATGCACCAGTTAAGAGACACAGAGTGGCAAAATGGATCAAAAAATTGAATCCGACATTCTGCTGCCTTCAAGAAACACACCTGAACAATCGGAGCAAAGACAGGCTCAAAATAAAAAGGCTGGAAAACAATCCTTCACTCAAACAACCCATCCAAAAGGGCTGGGGTAGCCATACTGGTATCCGACAACATAGACTTCAGGCTGAAGAAGGTCAGAAGGGACAATGAAGGTCACTTCTTAATAGTCAAGGGATGCATATATCAGGAAGAAATCACGCTATTAAACATATATGCACCCAAGGAGGGGCCAGCAAAATACCAAAAACAACTACTAATAGACTTCAAAGAAGACATTGACAGCAACACAATTGTAGTTGGAGACTTCCAACACTGCTCTATCAACCCTGGATAGATCAACAAGATTGAAACTTACCAAGGAAATACTGGCCCTAAAAGAAGAGATGGAAGAAAGAGGGCTGGTAGACATATACAGGGCATTTCATCCCCAAAAAGCTGAATACACTTTCTTCTCCAGTGCACATGGAACATACTCCAAAATAGATCACATGCTGAGCCATAAATCATACCTCCATAAAATCAAGAAGATAGAAATTGTGCCAACTATTTTTTTCAGACCATGATGCACTGAAAATAGAAGTTAATTGTACACAAAAACGGAGACCAATACCAAGTACCTGGAAACTAAACAGCTCACTGCTGAACAACCAGCAAGTCATAAAAGAAATCAAAGAGGGAAATCCAAAGATTCCTGGAAACAAATGAGACTGAAGACACGAATTACCAGAACTTGTGGGATACAGCAAAAGCAGTGTTAAGAGGCAAGTTCATAGCTCTTCAAGCATTCATCAGAAAAGAAGAAAAGGCCATCACAAACAGTCTGACCTCACAACTTAAGATCTTAGAGAGTGATCAACAAAAGGAGCCCAACCCAAGCAGAAAGAAAGAAATAATAAAACTTAGAGCAGAAATCAATGAGATGGAATGTCAAAAAACAATCCAGAAGATCAACGAAACCAAAAGCTGGTTCTTTGAAAAAATAAACAAGATTGACAAACCACTTGCAAGACTTGTAAGAAAAGGAAAAGAGAGAACCCAAATAAATAGAATCAGAAATGAAAACGGGGACATCACAACAGAAACCACAGAAATTCAAAAGATCATCAGAGATTACTATGAGAGCCTGTATGCCACGAAACAAGAGAACCTAGTAGAAATGGACAAATTCCTGAATTCCTATAGCCTCCCAAGTCTGCAACAAGAAGATTTGGAATACCTCAACAAACCTATCTCCATCGAGGAGATGGAATCGGTAATCAAAAAGTCTCCCCCAAACACAAAAGCCCAGGTCCAGATGGATTCACCAGTGAATTCTACAAAACCTTTAAAGAGGACCTACTCCCAATTCTTTTTAAGCTCTTCCGGCAAATTGAAGAAACAGAAACACTCCCAAATAGCTTTTACGAGGCACATATCACCCTGATACCCAAAGCAGACAGAGATGTCACAAAAAAGGAAAACTACAGACCAATCTCCCTGATGAATACAGATGCTAAGATCTTCAACAAAATACTAGCAAATAGAATCCAAAGAGTCATCAAAAGATTATACACCATGACCAAGTGGGATTCATCCCGGGAATGCAAGGATGGTTCAACATCCGCAAGTCAATCAACATAATACATCATATCAACAAAAGAAAAATAAAAACCATATGATCATATCAATAGATGCAGAGAAGGCATTTGACAAGATTCAACACCCGTTCATGATAAAAGCTCTCCGTAAAATGGGGATTGAAGGAACCTTCCTCAAGATAATCCAGGCCATCTACTACAAGCCCACAGCGAGCATCATTCTCAATGGGGAAAAACTGAAAGCCTTCCCCTTAAGATCAGGGACAAGACAAGGCTGCCCACTCTCACCACTTCTATTCAATATAGTACTGGAAGTACTTGCCATAGCAATCAGGGAAAAAAAAAGACATTAAGGGCATCCAGATAGGAAGGGAAGAAGCCAAGTTGTCACTATTTGCAGATGACATGATATTATACCTGGAAAACCAGGAACTCTCTACCAAGAGGCTCCTAGAAATAATACATTCCTATAGTAGAGTGGCAGGGTACAAAATCAATACCCAAAAGTCAATGGCCTTCCTATATGCAAACAGAGAAAGAGAAGAAAGGGACATTAAAGAAACTATCCCATTCACAATTGCGCCGCAGAAAATCAAATACCTAGGAATCAGTTTGACAAAGAATGTAAAGGATCTCTACAAAAAAACTACAAAACGTTACTTCAGGAAATAAAAGAAGACCTGAGGAAATGGAGACACATTCCCTGCTCATGGATTGGAAGGATTAACATTATCAAAATGGTAATACTCCTAGAGCTTTATACAGATTCAATGCGGTCCCTATAAAGATACCCATGATGTTCTTCAAAGAAATTGAACAA
The DNA here is from genome assembly GCA_021461705.1 of Cryptotis parvus. Taxonomy (NCBI): domain Eukaryota; kingdom Metazoa; phylum Chordata; class Mammalia; order Eulipotyphla; family Soricidae; genus Cryptotis; species Cryptotis parvus. The sequence goes on along the minus strand of JAJIBD010001133.1, from coordinate 1,638 downwards.
ACACTCCTGAAATTTGTATGGAATAATAAACCCCCCACGAATAGCTAAAGCAATCCTTGGGAAAAAGAAGATGGGAGGTATCACTTTCCCCAACCTCAAGCTCTACTACAGAGCAGTTGTAATTAAGACAGTGTGGTATTGGTATAGAGACAGACCCGTAGACCTATGGAATAGAACTGAATATCCTGAAACACACTCTCAAATATACAACCACTTAATCTTCGATAAAGGAGGAAAAAATATTAAGTGGAGCAAAGAAAGCCTCTTCAACAAATGGTGCTGGGAAAACTGGGCAGCTACATGTAAAAAAATGAACTTAGACCTCCTTCTAACGCCATGCACAAAAGTCAGATCAAAATGGATTCTAGATCTCAACATCAGACATGAATCTATAAGGTACATCGAAGAAAACATAGGAGAAGCGGCTCTACGACATCGAAACGAAAAGTATCTTTAAAGACGACACACCACTGACCAAGCAAATGGAAGCAAAGATAAACAAATGGGATTATATAAAATTGAAAAGCTTCTGCACCTCAAAAGAAACGGTGACCAAGATACAAAGACAATCCACAGAGTGGGAAAGGATATTCACCCAATACCCATCTGACAAGGGGTTAATATCCAGGATATATCAGGCACTGGTAGCACTCCACAAGAAAAAAACAGCCAACCCCATCAAAAAATGGGGAGAAGAAATGAACAGAAGCTTCCAAAAAGAAGAAATTCGAATGGCCAAAAGGCATATGAAAAAGTGCTCTTCATCTTTAATCATCAGGGGAGATGCAAATCAAAACAACAATGAGGTACCATCTCACACCACAGAGACTGGCACACATCCAAAACAGCAAGAACAACCGGTGCTGGCGTGGATGTGGGAGAAAAAGGGACTCTCATCCACTGTTGGTGGGAGTGCCGACTGGTCCAGCCCTTTTGGAAAACAATATGGGCATTCCTCCGAAAACTAGATATTGAGCTCCCATTTGATCCAGCAATAGCACTCCTGGGAATATACCCAGAGAGACCGAAAAACACATAGCAGAAACACTATCTGTACTTCTTTATTCATCTCTGCGCTATTCACTATAGCTAGAATCTGGAAACAACCTAAATGCCCGAGAACAGAGGACTGGCTAAAGAAACTGTGGTTCATCTACACTATGGAATACTATGCGGCTGTCAGAAAAGATGAAATTATGAAATTTACCTGCAAATGGATGGACATGGAGACTATCATGCTGAGTGAAATTAGTCAGAAGGAAAGGACAGATATAGAATGACTGCATTCATTAATAGGATATAAATAGATACCAGTGTTTTACTAAATGTGGAAATGGTAATGGCAGATTAAAACTCACCATTGAATATACACAAAGAGACTTAAGTGATAAACTCTAAATATCTGCAGGGCTAGCCACAATGTGTAAAATAAGGGGAGAGAGATGCAGAGACAGAGAGAGAAAAAGAGAGGAAACAGGGGTACCTGCTATTGAGGCAGCCTGGGGGGTGGGTGGGAGGGGGGGTACATTGGTGGTGGAAATGGGGCACTGGTGGAGGGATGGGTGCTGGAATACTGTATTACCAAGAACCAATTGTGAACACCTTTGTAATTGTATGTCTCACGGTGGTATAATAAAA
>JAJIBD010001132.1:0-95055 GCA_021461705.1 Cryptotis parvus | reverse complement strand
GCAGAAATATGTATTTATAAGATGAAAATGTTATGCATATATGCATATACATATATAAATACACATAACATTTTATCTTATTGTATGTACATATACCATATACATGTTTAATATTTTCATGCTTATATATTAAAAACATAAATATACATATATACTCATATTGTATTTAAATCTATAAAAGATTTAGTAAATAGAGAAATTAGATCACAGTTTTGTGAAGCAATTTCTGGATATTTTCGTCGACAAATCCTTTTGTTTGATAAAAATACTAAAAATAGATACAGTTAATCTGTGCAGTTGGAATAATTTTTATTTCTCTTTTGTGCTTTATGTGTCATGCCCAGCAATGCTGGAATACTTTTAAACATACTATTTTGTACAAAAAATTTGCACAGGCAGAATATCTTTTCTAATCAAATATTTGATGCTTTAGCTTTATAGTTGCTAATAAACTCCAGTAAAGGACAACTAGTTATCCAGTCAAATAGCATATTTGAAAAGTAGTGTATGGAAGTGGTGTTTGTAAAACCCAAAGAAACTGTTTTGAGTCAGCAATTAATGTTTTTCTCTCATTTGCTTGATGACTCGGATAGCCCTGGGGAGGTAGGCTGCCCTGTGAGTTAATGCCTAGTTTTTAACTAAAGAAGAATGATGAAATTAACTTCCATTTATTTCATAATTTGATTTTATTGTATTTGGCTTCCAGTGATATTGAGAAAGCAGATGTAATGATCATCTCTGCTGTGCTTAGCAACATGTATTTGGTACAGAGGGGGAGATAGGTGATGTTCATAACCAGCCATTTTTGATCTAGAATAAGGTTAGTAAAAATGGTGAACAGTCCTTTTGAGTGGTGTCACTCTCAGTGATGTAGAAACCCTATTCCCATTTAGACATTTACCATTAAACTAACATTTATTGAGACTCTGATGTAGATACCATTTTAGCTCTATGGATAGATCAAAGAGCTAAGATGTGCCTTAAAGGGCCTTTCAGTCTTAAAGAGTATGGCATTTATGATAAATGCACCATTGAAAGACTTCTAAGTAGTGCGGTACTTATATAGGGCTATGAAAATGAGTGGACGTAGAGGGCTAAGGGAAGTGCATCAGAGGGGTCTAAAACAGAGGGGGAATTTCTTGAGGAAGGTTTCCTTTGGGTGGTGATATTTTAGTTGAAGTTAAGGACAGTAAGAGGTTAGCCAGAGAAAGTAGATCATTTGTCAAGTGCCCAAAGGCTGAGCGAGCATGAACTTTGCAAGTATTAGGTGTCATTTATCACTCTAGGCCACAAAGAGGTGGTAGAGAAGAGGAGATAGTAGAGATGAAACAGAAATGGTCTCGCAGATCTATTGTAAAGGAGCTCTTAGTAAGGATAATGGGTTCCCCCCTAAAACACAGAATTTTGCAAAATTTTTTAAGTAGGAGAGCTGGATAGAGTATAGTAGGTAGGGTGCTTGTCTTGCACACAGCTGACCCTGATTTTACCCCTGACACCCCATCTGGCCCTGAGCTCTGCCAGGAGTGATTCCTTAGTGCAGAGCTAGGAGTAACCTTCAGTAGCTGGGTGTGACCCTCACCAGAAATATTTTAAATAGGAGAATGCCATGATCATATTTTTTTTTTCAGTTTGTGAAAATATGCAGATGAGATTTAACATATTCAGGGGGATTTGAGCGAAGTTAATTTTAGTTACTGTTTGTTTGTTTGTTTGTTTGTTTGTTTGTTTGTTGGGTCTTTGGGTCACACCTTACTGTCCTCTGGACTTACCCTTACTCTGCTCAAGACCACCGCTAAGTGGTGCTTGGGGATCTTATGTGGTGCTGAGGCTCAAAGCAGAGTTGGCCTAGTGTGGGACAAACGCCTACCCACCCTCTCCTGACTTCTTGGCTCCAAAACTTTTCACTTTTTAAAAAACTGGGACGTGGGTTATGCTTTTTGGAAGTTCCCAGGTGATTTCATTTAAATTTTAGACTCCATTTTGCCTCTAATCATTTACAGAACTTAAATCATTTTATATGTACTTTAAACTATTTTTTAAAAATTATCTTTTCTTGAGAAAAACTTTTAGAAAGTTACATTATTTCTACTGCATGAAAAGATATTTTGTAAACGGGGAGGTGCTTAGATAACTCTTGACCCTAATGTTTAGAGAAAAGAACAAAGAAGGAAAGAAATCAAGAGGGAAAAGAAGAGAACAGGAAGTAATTGGTGAGGCATGAGGGCAAGTGGTACAGCATGTATCCAAGACACGGACTCAGAAACACGAAAGCATGAGATCTAATTGACTAACACTTAACCTTTGTAATGTGCCTGTCAGGATGACAGGCGGGGATGGGGCAGGGGCTTGGGGTGGAGAAGGAATATGAAACACTAGCACAGGGAAGTTGATGCTGGTGGTAGGCTTGGTGTTGAATTATAGTATTCCTAAAAATCAACTATCAGCAGCTTTGTTATTGACAAATCTCTTCTCTTTAATAAAAATTTTTTAAAAAAGAAAATAAGTTGCCTAGATATCAAGAAAAACAAATTTACATCATTCTTTTTCATACTCAGATGAGTGTGTAAAATAAAACCGGCTTAAAGAGTTGGAATAAAGCAGAGCACAGTAGACTTCCCTCCTGCTAGGGACTAGGTGTTCACTGTGCTCCCGCGCTGCTTGGAGGATCACGTGCTTTATCTTTCCCAGTAGCACTAAACACGGACCACTTCTCTGCCTTTTTACACTCCATTCTATCACCTGATTTGTGGGTTTTCCATTTTGATATACATATTCCATTTTGTAATATTTATGCACACACAGTTACACACACAGCTGATTATTTTGCTGAAATGTGAGAATCTGCCGTATTGATGCCTGTAATTTAGTCTAATCTAAATTCTACTCTAAGTCAAAGTATCTCAAATTGAGAGAGGGAGAGAGAGAGGAGAGAGAGAGAGAGAGGGCACTTTTGCCTTTCATAGAGGCAGTTTGTGGGGAGGGAAACTAGGAACACTGGTTTTGGGAAATGTGCTCTGGTGGAGGGATGGGTGTTGGAACACTCTATGACTGGAACCCAGTCATGAACAGCTTTGTAGTGGTATATCTCATGGTAATTCAATTAAAAAACTATAATGAAAATGTACAAGAATAAATTGATTTTACTTAAACAATTTTTTTTGTTATACCACCGTGAGATATACAATTACAAAGATGTTCATAACTGGGTCTCAGTTATACAATGTTCCAGCACCCATCCCTTCACCAGTGCCCCATTCCCACCACCAATGTCCCCACATACCCTCCCTCCCAGCTCAATAACAGGCATTTTTTCTTTTCCTTCCTTTCTGTCTCTGTCTCTGTCTCTGTCTCTGTCTCTGTCTCTGTCTCTCTCTCTCTCTCTCTCTCTCTCTTGTCTGTCTCTTTCATTTTTTTTTAAATTTAAGATTAAATTGATTTTTAAACAAAAATATACAAGACAGAATGTATCTGTTTGTGCTTTCAAAAAGTTAAGGACTTAATATATGTGATTTGATTTGAATTGTACTGTGAGCAAAGTAGCAGAATAATTGATAGTAAAATTCAATTTATTTCTGTATTTTCAGTTTTTAGAGAAGAAGGAAAGAAAAGCCTCATGTTACAAAACACCCCAAACCAAAAACCAAAACCCCAAATGTCTCAAGTTTACTTATTTTAAACTGTGGTTCTGCAGACCGCACTCCAGGTCTTCTGCATGGAAAGCGTGCAGTTTGCCACTGAGCCACACAGAACGAAGATTAGATGGCAGATCAAAAGGTGGTACTTGAATTGAATGTGAGCATCCCTTGTCTCCATTGTTGATGAGCATTTGAGTTGTTTTTGCATTACTGACATAAACTGGGTTGTATATTTATTTAAAAAATGCATATGTAGGGAGGGCCAGAGCGATAGTACAGCAGGTAGGGCATTTGCAGCTGACCTGGGTCGATTCCCGTCATCCCATATGGTCCCCAAGCACCACCAGGAGTAATTCCCAAGTGCGGAGCCAAGAGTAACCCCTGAGCATCACTGGGTGTGACCCAAAAAGCAAAAAACCAAAAAAAAACCCAGCAAAACCCTGTATATGTAGTAAAGCTGAGTATATATTGTTGCTTAGAGGTTCTAGTATATATATACTATATATATATGGGAGATCTAGAGGTTCTCTAGTGTGTATATATATATATATATATATATATATGGAGATCTAGAGATCTATATCTCCCATATATATATATATACTAGAACCTCTAAGTAATAATATATATAGATCTCCTATATATACTAGAATATATATCCTATATGTTAATTAACTGATTAATCATACTGTATCACTGTCTTCCCGTTCATCATCGATTTGCTCGAGCGGGCCCCAGTAACATCTCCATATGTCCTGTCTCATGCTAGTAGAGCCCAAGGGCATCTGCTTGCTCCTGGAATATAAAGAGCCTCAATCCAATGAACTGATTAATACATAAATTAATTTTCTCTCTGTATATATGTATAAATGTATAATTTATACATTAAAATCTATCTAGTCTATCTATTTGTCTGTCTATCTGTTTATATCAGCTTCTTCAGGAAAAGTATCAAGGAAAAGAATTATTGACACTCAAATTTTCTAAATGATGCCATTTTTTTCCTTTCTGAGTCACACGCAGCGATACTCAGAGGGTTGTTTCTAGCTCTGCACTCCAGGAATTACTCCTGGTGGTGCTGGGGACCATATTGGATGCCGGAGATCAAACCCAGGTCGGCTGCATGCAAGGCAAATGCCCTCCCAACTTTGCTGTCACTCCGCCCCCAAAATATTTTTCTTAATCCAATTGCATCAGTTTTACTCCTACAGGTAATATAAGAATCTCTTTTGTAACACCAACATTTGATTTCTAAATTCTCAAATTTTGCTAATACAAGTAAATAAAAACACCCATGGAATTACTAATTTTCATTTGTGGAATATTAATAAACATTTTTTCTTTATTATTGGCTATTTGATTTTCCTCTTTCCTGATGTGTCTGCTCAAGGGGATTTCTTTCTGAAATTCATCTTTCAGAATAATAGCTAACAATTATCGAGCTCTTAATTTGCAATAGGCAGTGTGCTGTGCATTTTATGAACATTTAATTTTCTTATTATCCTTATCATTTACAGATTTCAAGTTCAGAATGGCTAAGTAACGTTTGCTGACATTCAAATAGCTGAGAATTAGCAGATTTAGCATTCAAATCCAGTTCTTTCTGAGTTTTTTTTTCTTTTTTGGTCATATCCGTGATGCTCGGGGCTTACTCCTGGCTCTACACTTAGGAATTACTCCTGGCGATGCTCAGGGGACCATATGGGATGTCCGGGATCTATTGCTTCAGCCTCTCTGAGTTTTGAGTTTCTCAGTTTCTTGATGGTGTTTGAAAGAAATTATATTGGAGCTAGAGTGAACAGTTCAGTTGTCATTGCAGGAATCTATATAAAAATAATAAGCACAAACTACTAATATCAGTGCAAGTAACTGGATTCAATAATGTATTCATTATTGAAGGTGAAGAAGAAGGACTTAAAGAGTCTCTAGGTTTAGTATCTCTTTGTTAGGTCAATGCTTTATTAATCATCCAATGTATGTTTATGCTCCAGATGTCTGCAAATGTTTTAAGAATACATTATATGATTCCATTATTCATTAAGAGGTTATTTAACTCATTGGACAAATTTAGTATTTAGAGACCAAACTTTCTTTTGAATAACTCGTTTAAGTGGCTTGTTCTAGATAACACATGTTACTTAAAAACCAGATTTTTTTTTTTGGCCTGGGAACAATTTTTATTTTTTATTTATTTATTTATTTTTTAGTTCATGTTTGGGTTTTGGTCATACAGTAAAAACCAGATTAAGAAATAAAACTAGGGCTGTAATGACTGTAAAGAAATAATAGCTTGATAAATTTTTAAATTAATAAGTGAAAAAACAGTTAAGATAATTGACCTACTAAACATTTTTCTTTCGAATTGTACCAATGGTCATTGGTATAAATTAGGTTCTTCTCATCATTATTGCCAGAATCATTTAAAATAGGTGGCATGTTATCGCTGCTCCCTTTACCCTACCAATGAAGCCTGTAGATATTTCTTAAAATCTCATTTTTATTTGGTACCATGTACTGCCCTATTTGCCTTCATTTCTGCTCCATTGCTTATGCAGTACCTTTTCCATAAGTTATACCATCAATTTAGGAACTCCTGGAATTGCCTGCTGGAATTGCTTAAGGGACACCACTGGGCTTCAGTCACTGGACACTTTCAAGTGTTACCTTGTGATTTGCTGTTTACTGTTTCTTCCATAGGCATTTTTCGCCCCTTCCATCCTTTCCTATAATCTTGGTAAAATTTTAAGACTTTGTTACCCAAATTATGGACTGGCAGCCAAAACACCCATGCAATTACTAATTTTCATTTGTGGAATACTAATTAGCATTTTTATTATTGGCTGTTTGATTTTCTGATGTGTCTGCTCAAGGTGATTTCTTTCTGAAATTCATTTTCTGAAAATGAAACAGCTATCTTGAGATGGCATCTGAGATCTTACTAGATATGTAAGGTGCCATGTAAAGCCTCAGTCACTTCTATGGAGCTGAAATCTTTAAAACAAGGGTCTCTAGTGATTTACAGTTGGAGAGGTATTGCCTAAACTCATTTTTGCTTCAGCAGTTGCCATGAGGCATTCCCAACTGGTGTTCTCATAGTAATTATTTCATATCCGTTGTCTCTACCCCTTCACCTTAGCTAGATCTTTGAATTAGACTTAATTGCCTTTAACTTCTCAGTGTTAATGTGGAACATAATACTTGGTAGTACAACATATACTTATTTTTGAAGATTATTTGAGGGAAGAAAGGGCAAGCAGTAGATACATGAAAAAACAGAAATAGAATCTAGAAAATGAATATCAGAAGAGAAACAAATGGACAACCCAATTTCATAGAGATAAAAGGCACACATTGAACTTCTGAATATGTTCTCAGAGCAGCCTGGCAACAAATCTACTATTGGATTAATATATATATATATATATATATAGGAAGTAAAATGTGAATATTTGGTTGCCAAACCTCAGAAGCAAATCTCTCAGTTTATCATGTAACAATGTATCTTGTTTTTTTGAGTTTTACTGGCTTTGATTTTTGCCTGTGGTGCCCGCTGCGCGGCAGGTGGTAGACAGGAGATAGGTCTGTTTACATTCAGTGCTTTGCCCCATGGACCCTGGATGGTTGATGATCTGACATAGAAAAAGAGGGACCGGTGCCGGGGCCGGAGCTATAGTCCAGCTGGTAGGGCGTTTGCCTTGCACACCGCCAGCCCATGTTGGCCCGGGTTCGATCCCCGGCATCTCATATGGTCCCCAAGCACCACCAGGAGTGATTCCTAAGTGCAGAGCCAGGAGTAACCCCCTGAGCATTGCCGGGTGTGACCCAAAAAAGAAAAAATAAAAGGGGGCCAGAGCGATAGCACAGCAAGTAGGACATTTGCCTTGCATGCAGCCGACCCAGGTGTGATCCCCGGCATCCCATATGGTCCCTCAAGCACTTCCAGAAGTAATTCCTGAGTGAAGGCTCAGGAGTAATCCCTGAGCATTACCGGGTGTGACCCAAAAAAAAAAAGAAAAAGACTGGGCCTCTTGGGATGAACCCAGAGCCACAGCAGAGTCTGGCAAGCTACCCATGGTGTATTCAATATGCCAAAAACAGTAACAATAATGGACCTCCTTCCCAATGAATGAGACATTACTGGCACCTGCTCAGACAAATTGATGAACAACAGGAAGACAAGTGACAAGTGACAACTAGTCAGAGAGTGCTAGGGATTGTACCTTGGCCTCAGCATCCTTACCCACTGTACTATCTCTTCCATTAAAATTATTTTGTTATTACATTTCACAAGGCTGTGCTTTTTGAAAAAGTAGTAAACCATCAACATTCTATTCAGTTATCTTTATGACTGACCAAATATTAAGATCATTTTAGAGATAACTCTATTATAAATGGGAGATTGAAATAAATGACCCCCAGAATCCAAAGTCCACATGACTTATAAGCTTAGAGTTGTTCAGAAAGTGCAGACAGAACGTTGGCTGTAATAAAGATTTGTACTACTGGATAGAATTTATTAATTACTTTCAATTACATTTAAGAGAAAATGAGAGTGAAAAATAGCCGATATGATAATTAGGATTATTATATTTTGCTTCTTTCCCTCTAATCCCCCCCAAGTATCTCAGGGACTATCAGGGGATCTGAGTATATATTTTGAGAACCATTCCTGAAAAGTATCTTTTGCATGTAATGAATTAAGAGCTCTTTCAGTCCTCTGGAATGTATCATTATGCACCATATTTAATGGTCTCATTATGCACCATAAACAGGACAATATCATATTTTTTGGTTGTTGAGAAATTAATAACTTTGACTGCTGAGAAAATCCCAGTGAAGAGAGTGAACATAAAAGCACTGAGCAGAGGTGCTTGGGGCTGAGAAGTGGAGGATGAGGAACGCGGCATAGAGGATGTAGCAGAGAGAATGCGGAGGAATAGACTGGGCCAAGAGGGCAGAAGCTCAGTCATGGGACTGAGCTGTGAAGAAATCTAGACCTGTTCGTACAGACACAGCAGAACTGCTGCTGTCTTCTAAGCAGGTTTCAGAAAATGATTCCGTATCAGGGTCGGAAAGTGATTTGGAGAGGCAGAGTGAGCAGTGAGAGGGCAGGAGGAGTAAGAATCAGGCTGGAAAGAGAGACAGGATCCGGGTCTTTTGGAGTAAGAAGCTGTAAAAGAAATTGGGCTATTATTCAGCAGCGAAGGAATGTGCTGGCCTCTCTGGTTTTACAGTAGGCCCAGCCGCGGTATTATGCCGGGCCTGGGCTGGGTTTCCTGATATGTGAAATGCAGAAATGAATCGGCTGTCTGTTTGTGTCACCAGGTCCTGTGAGGATTAATGAGCACTTTGACAGAAAGGCCCTTCATTAATCGAAGCCATCAATAATAAAAATGAAAATGTTTGCCAGGTGTTTTAGCTCCTGTGTTGAAGGCTGCTATGTAAATATGAAATAGTGCCTGGAAGGATTGTCATTGTTAATAATAGCAAAGTCATTACTGCAAAATGCCGACCCAGCAGACTTGTTCTGTCTCTATCGATTCCAGAATGGGAAGATGAAGCCAGGCATGAAAGTCTGTTCTGTTTTATTTATTCTGAATCCTGCTTATTGTAAACTCTTCTTGGTTAGTAGAAAAGGCTTTTTAAGAATATTTGAATTTTGTTATTTCTCATTGTTCCCATCATTCTAGTCTGGGCAGGTTTTTCATTCTATCAGAGCTTTTATTATCCTGACGTTTCTCTATGCAAAAGGAGGGGGACCACATTTGAAGTCTAGTACATGTACTTGCATCCTTCCTAATTCTGGCTATTTCCATTATTTTAACACATAACTATACAGTTGAGTGAGCACAAATGTATATTCCAGAATTAGAATGCCTGGATTTAAGCCCAAATTCTGTTATTTCCTATGAGGGCCTGGTTAAGTTATATCATCTCTTCAGTGTGAGTTCTTTACTGTGAATATAGGATGAAATGACATTAATAATGGCAATGATGTCATAGGACTACAGTCCTACAATGATGTCATATGACTACATCATATAGCAATGATGTCATAGGACTACAGTGAGGGGAAAGAAGAGAGACAGACAGGGGGCAGAGCTGCTACCGGCTTTCCCTGTGCCCAGCCGCTCACGAGGTGCTCGGGAGGGTTGGCGGGTTCTAGCTCTGGCCCGCCACCCCAGCAGAGCCTCGCAAGAAGCCAGATGACCCCCCCACTCCATGAGGGCCGCCATTTTCCTCATCCGACTTCCCTCTCGTCAGGACTCCACGCAGCAGAAGAGTCTATCACAGCCCTGCTCACGTGGCCGCTTGCGCCACATGGTTCATCAATAAATGCTGGAGATCAGAGGTGACTACGAGTATGCTACCCGCATGGCAGAGCCTGGCAAGCTACCCATGGCATATTTGGTATGCCAAACACCAGTAACAATTATAGACCTCATTCCCATGACCTGAATGGGAATGGTTTGAGGCTCTTTATATTCCTGGAGCAAGCAGATGCCCTTGGGCTCTACTAGCATGAGACAGGACATATGGAGATGCTACTGGTGCCCGCTCGAGAAAATCGATGATGAACGGAAGACAGTGATACAGTGATATAGTGAACATTCTGAAGAATCCCTCAAGTCTGGTTTTATTTATTTACCTTCTATATGTTATTATTGGGCTTTCTTTCCCCAGCAAGTCTAGAATTTAACTTTACTGTGAATATAGGTAACTTATGCTAAACATCTGACAGGTATTGTTTCCCATAGCATACTACTGTTGTTCCATATCATCTCAAAAGGTAAATATCCCATCTTGTCCTGATTCTTACACTTTACCTAATCTGTTTTTAAGGACTGTAATAGTATATTTCTCTCTTTACTGATCATCATGTCTTTCTGGGCTTTAAAAGGCAATATCCTTAGCTCAGATCCATTAATATTTGTTTGGAACATATACCAATCCCCTTAATATAGGTTCTGAGACATAGTGGTTGGAATGACAACCAGATTCATCGAAACTAAAGCAAAATATAATTCAAGAATTACTGGGTTGTGGTTCTCCTTTCCACGCCCAAACAATAGTTACTCAATTCTAAGGATAAGTGAAGCTTACAAGTCCTTTCAGGTATGACCAAATGAACCACTGGAGGATGTTTTACTTGCCTTAGTATCCACTGTCTATCTTTCCCTGTTGCCTTTTATTTCTATGGGACAGGAACCAAGCGGAGGCAATGATTTTGTTCCCATAACAGGTTGATCTATATACTTTAAGAGAAACTCTATTCAAATTGTAGAGGACAGATGGAAATGACCATTGAAAAAAGTGGCTAATAGTGGTAGGAAAATAATTGAGTAGGAGGGAAAATCAGAAAGCATTAGCATTTAATTAGTTCTTTCACTTATAATTCAAGTGCTGAAAGTCTTAATCGTTGCCATTTAGAAAAACATACTGAATTCTGTCTCTCAATATATTAGATTACTGAGATTTAAAGTGTGCACCTGGGGTTTACCTACTTTTTTTAGTATTGGGGATCTGCTATTTTAGTTATCTGCTTGTAGTACAATTTAGGTGTACTAAATTGTACAAAGGTGTCACATCTTTGACATATATGACTAATATAATGTATTATACAAAGGGAGGAAAGGAGAGAGAGTCAAAGGAGAGGAAAGTAAGAGCAAGAAAGTGGAAAGCAAGTGAATTTGGATAAAGAGCAATTTATTTAGCCCATCACTTCTCTTAGCGGCAACGGCCATCTGTGACTTCATATCTAACACCGAGATAGGTGATTATGCTGTTTTTAATTGCTGAGATAAGTTTTTCCTCGTGTTTATAGATTAGTGTTTTTTACTGTTGGCATAAGTGGCCTTTGCCATTGACTTTGGCGGTTTTATGATCCTTTAACTTGAGGAAAGTTTCAGTCTCTAGCACAGGGAGCAGTGCTACAAATTATAAACATTTTTGGACAAATTAGAAACATCTATCAGTGGTTGTCCCAGACATTTTATGAGTTCCCCTAACTTTCATTAAAGGTTTGCAAATGACCGTGGATATGCAGGGCTGGTGTGGAGCTGGTAGTGGACCATCAGCTTTCAGAAAAGTCAACAGGTGAGTTAGGGATGAGTTTAGGCTTTCTCTTTTCCTCTTCCTGTCTACTTTTCCTGTTGGCATTGATGGTATTCCTTTATTTACTGTGGCTTTGTTTAATTGTATAGATACTTTTGATGTCTATTGTTTTGGGCATTAGACTAAGAAAAATTGTCTTAAAATTCCAGTTCTTTGGGATTGTAATCTAGTGAGGAAACCAGACAATTTTTCCATATTATGCATCAGTTTTTAATGGTATAATTTGTATGCTTTCTTTAATATTTAAGCAAAATAAGAGCAATATTAATATAAGGGCTATATTAATATTTTGTAGCATATGATAGGAATTCTGAGTGTGGTTTAGATATCAGAATACATCAAGTAACCTAAGTTATCATTAGACAACATAATTGGTTATCTCCCTGAGTATAAATAGTTGGGTTAGAATTAGGCAGACTAAAGTGGAAGATTGGAGTGAAAGAAGGTTCTAGACTGAGGAAACAGCCTTAGGAGCGTCAAGAGGTGACATATTTAAAAACTATAAGTTGTACAAGAACAAGAAAAAAAACAAATAGGTTTAACATATATACTGATGAAATTATGAAAAGCTTTGTGTGCCATGTTCATTATGCTGTGGAAGAGGATTTCCCCTAATTCAGCAGTGCTCAGGGCTTCTAGCTCTGCCCTCAAGAATTACTCCTGGTAAATTTTATAACTTCATTTTTCCTAACAGCTGCATAGTATTCCATTGTGTAGATGTACCAAAGCTTTTTTATCCAGTCATCTATTTTCGGGCACTCGGGTTGCTTCCAGATTCTGGCTATTGTGAATAATGCTGCTATGAACATAAAAGTAGGGATGGTGTTTCCGCTGCGTATTTTTGGTTTCCCAGAGTAGATTCCCAGGAGTGGTATGGCTGGGTCAAATGAGAGTTCAATTTCTAGTCTTTGGAGGAATGTCCATATTGTTTTCCAGAAAGGCTGTACCAGCTGGCATTCCCACCAACAATGGATGAGTGTCCCCTTTTCCCACACCCACGCCAGCACTTGTTGTTCTTGTTCTTTTGAATATGTGCCAGTCTCTGTGGTGTAAAGTGGTATCTCATTGTTGTTTTGATTTGCATCTCTCTGATGATTAGTGATGATGAGCATTTTTTCATATGTTTTTTGGCCATTCGAATTTCTTCCTTGCTGAAGTTTCTGTTCATTTCTTCTCCCCCATTTTTTGATGGGGTTGTTTGTTTTCTTCTTGTAAAGTTCTACCAGTGCCTGTTCATAGCAGCATTATTCACAATAGCCAGAATCTGGAAGCAACCCGAGTGCCCGAAAATAGATGACTGGATAAAAAGCTTTGGTACATCTACACAATGGAATACTATGCAGCTGTTAGGGAAAAATGAAGTTATAAAATTTGCCTACAAATGGATGGACATGGAGAAGATTATGTTGAGCGAAATTAGCCAGAAGGAGAGAGACAGTTACAGAATGACTGCATTTATCTGCATAACATAAATATATAGGTACATATTATGATACCAATATCTAAGGTCAAGTGAAACATACATCAGGAGGTCCTGTCAAAGGTGGAAATTATCACAAACGTGTGGGAGTCAGAGGCTAGGTAAGACAGAAAATGGAACAGTGTGCTAACAATTGTGAGGGTAGTAATGCCAACCTAGAACTGAGCATTAAATAGAGGCAAAAGGATACACATGACAACCCTTTAATGTATGTTCTGTAATCCATAGTCTGGAGAGGAAGGAAAAGAGAAAGATAGAGAAATGGAAAGAAATAAAGAACCTGCCATGGAGGAGGGCTGGGGGAGGGGGAGGGAACCGGGACGTTGGTGGTGGGAGATGGGCACTGGTGGCGGGATGGGTGCTGCTACACTGTATGACCAAAACCCAAATATGAACTTTTTTAATTGTATATCTTTGTAATTGTAAAAATAAAAAAATTAAAAAAAAAAATAAATAAAAGCCATTTTTTGGAACTGCAAAAAAAAAAAAAAAAAGAATTACTCCTGGTAAACCATATGGGGATGCCAGGGATTGAACGCGATTGGCCACATGCAAGGCAAAGGTCCCATCTGCTGTACCTTTGCTCAGGGCCCAAATGTCACAGACAAGTTTTAAACCATGGTGTGGAGATGTAATCTGATTTCAGTGTTAGAAGGCTTCCTTTGCTGAATGAAAAATAGTTTGAAAAGGGTTTGACTGGTGGGGAAGAGACAAGATTGCAGAGAAACATAGTGATGGCCTGGATGAGCTGCTGCTGGAAGAGAAAGGCATGTGTCCAAGCAGCGTTTGGAGGACACACACCCTGCATGACTTGGGAGGAAAGGCAGACACGACTCCTCACTTACAAGACTGTGTGGGTGGCGGTTGCAATTTTTAGAGTGCGGGAACACCGGAGGAGGAGCAGGCTGGGAAGGAAGAGAACGTCGACTGTGGCATGTTGCATATAGGACAGCCTGTAGGCAGTGGCATATGTCTGCTTTAAGTTTAACATATCAATGTGGGTTGGAGATTATGCTGAGACTTCACCAAGAAGTAGAGGAACAGTGAGGCTTGGAGGAAGAGAAAAATCAGTGAACCCCATAACGAGCACTAATAGAGAGTGACCAGAGCACTTCTCTGAGAGGGTGGCAATGGTACAAAGGCTAAAAGGCTAAATTGTGTATAATACCTCCTGGGCATCAGGCACTGCTCTTCTATGTGCTTTCCCCTATGTTGAGATGAATTAGTACCCTCTGGAGCTTGGTACTCCTGCTAGCCCTGATTTTACAGATGAAAAATCTGTAAGTTCTAGAGAAGTTGTTTTGGTCACAAGACCATCATAGCAGAACTGGGTTTGGTTCAGACTTTCTGGCTTCAGAGGCTCTTTACTGTACTGTTGAGAAAGCAAGGTGGGCTAGCCAGAAACTCTAGGAAGAGAGGGGAATCCAAAAGGCCAGACAAAACATCGATCAGGAGGTCTTATCAGTGGGTAGAACCTATTGTAAATGTGTGGGAGTCAGAGGTTAGGTAATACAGAGAAAGGAACAGTATACTAAGAATTATGGTAAATGACAATACCAGCGTGGAACTGAGCATTGAAAGTAGGCAAAAGGATATACATGATAACCTCTAAATGTATGTATTGCAAGCCACAATGTGTAAGAGAAGGGAGAGCGAGAGAGCAAGAGAGATAGATAGATAGATAGATAGATAGAGAGAGAGAGAGAGAGAGAGAGAGAGAGAGAGAGAGAGAGAGAGAGAGAGAGAGAAGTGAAAATTGCCTGCCATAGATACAGGCTGGGGAGGTGGGAAATCAGAGGACGTTGGTGGTGGAAAATGGGCACTGGTAGAGGGATGGGTGCTGGAACACTATGACTGAAACCCAAATATGAACTCTTTTGTAACTGCATATCTCACATTGGTTAATAAAAAATAAAAAACAAAAAAGTATAACTGTGTCTAGAAGAAGGAGATCGAGGTCATTAGTGACAACTACCATTAACTAGAATTATGCTGTTCCACTGGTCTGAGAAAACAGACCTCAGTTGATTCGGGATTTACTAAAATAAAGGCAGATGAAATGAAGAGGGTGCCTAGAGGGTGCTATCTAGCTGTCTAGTTGGCGGATGGAGAAGAGGAGTTGGGGGCCTTTAGATAGGGATGTACAGATACTAGATATTGGGTAGGAAAAACTTTGTGAAAATAACTTGATGTGGGGTAGAACTGAGGGTAATTCTTTGTGGGGGATTAAGTTTGAGATAGTCTCATTTTTATTTTTTAGAAGACACATAGGGCCTAAAATAATCGTAAGTAACCACTGATTACTAATGGTAGAATTTTTGTTTTCTGAAAATCTTTATCCTGTATCATATTTATTCAGTTATTGTTATTCATTAGCCTTCAGCTTTAAATATGGAAGCAAAATCTATTGTCAGAATGTACTGATTTGTGACTTCCCACTTGAGAATCTTAAAAAAAATTTGCAAATACACTTTAAATCTTAACAGACATAAATAGCGTGTTCTTATACAGGACAAATGATAATCTTTTAGGTCAATTTCTTCCATTTTTGCATTCCTTCTATATATCATCTGCTATTATTGATGGCAACTTCTTATAGTTTTATCACTGTATCACTGTATCACTGTATCACTGTCTTCCCGTTCATCATCGATTTGCTCGAGCAGTCACCAGTAACATCTCCATATGACCTGTCTCATGCTAGTAGAGCCCAAGGGCACCTGCTTGCTCCAGGAACATAAAGAGCCTCCAACCATGCCATCAGGTCGTGGGAATGAGGTCTATAATTGTTACTGGTATTTGGCATATCAACTACGACACGGGTAGCTTGCCAGCTATGCAAGATATAGCTTTATATCAGGCATAATTTTGACCCGTGCCCTTTGTCTAGAATGTAGACTCCATAAACTGTCACTCCTGCTTTAAGCTCCAGATGAAGAAACTCTTCTTAAAGGTTTTTTTGAAAGTCACAAAATAAGTTCACCTATCTTTCTAAGGAAAGGTAGAGCCTGGGAAAATGTCACAAATGCTGCACAGTACACAGTGCTGAATCATAAGTTGTATCTTTATACAAATGTGGACTGCAATGTCTTCCATGCAGTTGTATGTAATTTGATATATATAATTTGTTCCATTTTCATTGTAGAGATCTGAGATTACTAAGAATACTTGTCTTTTTAAAAAACTGATCTCACAGGTATGTGGGTTTTATATTCCATCTCTTATTTGATAAAGTTGTGAAACATTTAGGAATAATTGAAACACTTCTTGATAAGAGATGCATTTTAAGTGCAGTTTTGCATTTACTATTGTTTTGATTTAATTAATTTTTAAGATTTTAGTAGTCTTACTTGCATATAAAATACTTAAATATAGCATTTTATTTTTAATGCTTTAATACTTTTTACTTCTAGTTTGTGCTTTTAAAAAATTATATATTTTTACATTAAAACAAAGTCAGGCTCAGAGAGATAGGAGAGTAGGTAAGGCTTGCATGCAGCTGACCTTGGTCTGCTCCCCAGTACCTCATATAGTACCCTGAGCCTCCAGGATTGATTCCTGAGCAGAGTCAGGAGTAAGTCCAGAACACAACAGGGTGTGGTTCCCTCAAAAAAAAGAAAGAAAAAGATGTTCTAAGAGTTTGCTATTTGAGCTATCCTTTCCTTCCTTCCTTTCCTTCCTTCCTTCCTTCCTTCCTTCCTTCCTTCCTTCCTTCCTTCCTTCCTTCCTTCCTTCCTTCCTTCCTTCCTTCCTTCCTTCCTTCCTTCCTTCCTTCCTTCCTTCCTTCCTTCCTTCCTTCCTTCTTCCTCCATCCTCCTCCCTCCCTCCCTCCCTCCATCCCTCCCTCCCCTCTGTTCCTCCCTCGCTCTGTTCCTCCCTCCCTCGGTTTATCCCTCCCTCTGTTCCTCCCTCTCTCCCTCCCCTCCCTCCCTCCTTCCCTCCTTCCTCCCTCCCTCCCTCCCTCCTTCCTTCCTTCCTTCCATCCTTCTTCCTCCATCCCTCCCCTCCCTCCATCCGTTCCTCCCTCCCTCCTTTTGTTCCTCCCTCCCTCTGTTCCTCCCTCCCTCTGTTCCTCCCTCCCTCACCCCCCTCCCTCCCTCCCTCCCTCCCTCCCTCCTTCCTTCCTTCCTTCCTTCCTTCCTTCCTTCCTTCCTTCCTTCCTTCCTTCCTTCCTTCCTTCCTTCCTTCCTTCCTTCCTTCCTTCCTTCCTTTCTCCCTCCTACCCTCCCTCTCTCCCTCTCTCTCTCTCTCTCTCTCTGTGATTCATTGGAGAGTCCTGTGGTGCTGGACTCTGAACCTGGGGCTCCAGCATGCAAAGTATATGCTCAAGCCCTTGAACTTTCACCCAGACCTGAATACACATTTTTAGGGAAACACAAAAGATAATCATTTCACTACTAGAGAGGTCCATGTCAGGTATTAGTACAGGAAAAGAGAAAAATAAAGAAAAATTAACAACAAAAAAGGTTACTGATTAAGTGAAGTTTAGTTATAAGTCCAGCAAAAATAGGCATTAAAACCAGTTAAAGAATCAGTTTGGTTCTGTATTTACCTTGTTTTAAATACACACCTTACAGATGATTACTCTTGCTGAATCGTTAGTCAGGGTGTATTTCCCTACATTAATTATCAAACATATTTCATGAAGTTCATTCCATCCATAATTGATTTGTTGCTTTTAATAGAAAGTACTTGAATCCACCCTCCCCCACCCCACCCAGTTGAATGAATTCAGTGACTATTTGCTGGAGGAAATTCACATTCTTAGTTGGATGAAAGCCAGACAATGAAGCCAACTAGAACATTTATCTTTTCAGCTCTTGGCTGCTCCTGAGAGTGAAGGAGTATCGGTGCTCTCTCCTAGGAAGACTCAGTTCTCTCCTGAGGGGGATGAGAGGGGCTTTAGACTCTGCTTGTTCTGACAAGACTCCTCTCTGGAGTTCCTAAGCGGACTGGGAGCTGCCACAGAGTCACACCTATGTGATGGAGAGACTATACATCATATCGTAGAGAGACTTCCTGTATCCCAAGGAAATAATTCCTACCGAGTGCCCTGTATCTTGTCTCTGTCACTGAACGAGGAATAAATGTCTTCTTCATATAGATTTTCTACTCTCTGAAAAGGGCTTTTCTGGCACATGCTTTGATAAAACTTGAGAGAGATTATAGAAGGTTAAGAAATTTCCAAGTGATTTCCGCCCACCATGAAATAGGAAGCATTGTCCCTCTTCCCCCCATATTCATGCCTCTTTTCTGATTTCCTTACTGATATCAGATATCTAACCATGTGCTTAAAGCCCATGGAAGGGCCATGGAGATAGTTACAGTAATAGACCATGTGTCTGGTATGTTAAAAGGTTCTTTATTGCTCTTATTCAGACCACTAAAATATGTTCTCTTTTTCTCTCCCTCTTCTTCCCTCTCCCTTCCTTCCTCTCACGCCTTCCTTCCTTCCTTCCTACCTTCCTTCCTTCCTTCTTCCTTCCTTCCTTCCTTCCTTCCTTCCTTCCTACCTTCCTTCCTTCCTTCCTACCTACTTGTTTTCCTTCCTTCCTTCTTTCTTTCCTTCCTTCCTTCCTTCCTTCCTTCCTTCCTTCTTTCCTTCTTTCCTTCCTTCCTTTTCCTTCCTTCCTTCCTTCCTTCCTTCCTTCCTCCCTCCCTCCTTCCCTCCTTCCTTCCTTCTTTCCTCCCTCCCTCCCTCCCTCCCCCCCCCTCCCCTCCCTCCCTCCCTCCCTCCCTTCCTTCCTTCCTTCCTTCCTTCCTTCCTCCCTCCCTCCCTCCCCTCCCTCCCTCCCTCCTTCCTTCCTCCCTCCCTCCCTCCCTTCCTTCCTTCTTTTCCTCCTTCCTCCCTCCCTCCCCCCTCCCTTCCTTCCTGCCTTCCTTCCCTCTTCTTTTCTTCTGGCCCCATGTTCAGGAGTGACCTATGGGACTCAGGAATCATATAGGGTGCTCAGCATTTGACCCTACCAGACTCAGGGATCTGTATGGTGCTTAGCATTTGAACCAGGGTCTTCACTGCTGTACTTCATGCAATCTAAGTGCTTTACCTCTATACTATCTCCAGCCCCAAGCGTGCACGCTCTTGTTCTATTTCCAGATCTTAAGAGAAAATCATTTAGTTCTCCACTGAGTATCATGTTAGTGGTGGATTTGCCACATACATTCTTTGTTTTAAAAAAAACATGTGTTATTTCTATGATAAGTTTTTTATAGCTGTGTGTTTCTTTTATTCCAAATTTATTGGACATTTAAAAATCATAAATAATATTTTCCCTGTACAAATATCCTGTCAGTGTCTATTGATATGAGACATACGATTTTTATTTTTCTCTTTTTGGTATAGCATATTGCAGTATATGTTAAGTGTATTTGCATCCCTGAGATGAATCTTACTTAGTGGTGATAAATAAATAATTCTCTATTTGATTTGCCAAGATTTTATGGAAAACTTTTGCATCTATGTTCATCAGAGATTCTAGTCACTGGTTTTCTTTGAGTGTGTTTTCTTTCTCTGGCTTCAGAACTAGAGTGGCCTCAGAATGTGTTTGGAAATGTTGTACCTCTCTGATTTTTAGAAAGAGTTTGAGCATGGAAGGTGTTAGTTCTTCAGATATTTTATTTTTGGGGGAAGGACTTGGCCGTGTCTGGTGAGGCTTCAGGCTTATCTGGGTTCTATATTTCGGGGTCACTTTTGGTATTGGCTTAGGGTACTGTGTGCATTGCCTGGAATTGAACCAGAGTCGGTCATGTAAAAGGCAACTTCTTTAACTTCTGTATTATCCCTCCAGCTCTGAACATGGTGTTTTGTTGGTTTCTTTAGATCACACTAATAAAGCCATCTACTCTTGAGCTTTTGTTTATTGTGAAACTTTTGATTATGGTCTGATATGTGTTCATGTCATTATTCATACCTCAATTCCATGACCTGAAGAATGGTTTGAGGCTCTTCCTGTCCCTGGAGCAAGCAGATGCCTTTGGGCTACACTTGCTTGTGACAGGACGTATGGAGATGTTACTGGTGCCCACTAGAGCAAATCGATGCACAATGGGAAGACAGTGATACAGTGATATGGTCTGATATGTGTTCATGTTCATATGGTCATATGGTCTGATATGTGTACATGTCATTGCTTTAAACTACACATTTCTTCCTACTTCAGTCTTGAAAGGGTCTGTGATTCAAGAAAATGGTCTGTTTCTTCTTAATTGTTCAGTTTATTTGAATACAGACGTTCAAGTAGTTGTTAATGGTTTTTGTACTTCTGCACTGAGTTGTAACTTTAGCTCTTCTGATATTTTAGATCAGGTTCCCCCCATTTCTTTTGGCAAGCCTCTCAGTGCTCAGAGTCTCTTCATAGACTCGTCTCTCCCCTAACTCTGTTTTGCTCTGTGGTTACTTAACTTCAGGCTTGCAGATGGATTGTCAATCAGCAATTCAGGCTGGGAGACTGGAGGCTCTTTTCTCTGCTTATAGTTAATGTCTCATTGTACTTTAGGAAGCCATTTGCTACTAGCATTTATTTTGCTATTTCTTGTTAAACTTTTTTTTTTAAAACAATCAAGGTATTCTATATTTGGGAAGACTTCATTGGGAATATACAAGGTTTTGAGATTTATAAAAACATTTAGCAAATAGTTTTATCTTAAAGAGAATAGATTATAAATTGTCTTAGTAAAAATACTTTGAAACCTTTTATATTATGTGCATTCCTGCTGTAGTCATAAAAATTTCTTAGATTTCTGAATGCTAAAAGTAATATAACAGAGCAACATACTTACTAACTGAAAATTTAAAGTCAAGTATTTATGCTTCTCTGTGCTATAGGCATAGTTATACAATTTTTAGCATAAACACCTACTTTCAAATTTTAGAGATGCTCAGTTAATATTAGGATGCAAACTAAGGAATCTAAGCTCATTTAATTCCCTTTAGAGACTTTTTAAACAAGGAATTGGAAAACTTTTCTACTTTCACTGAGTCCTTGCTGGCCTCTTCATTGATCTTCATTTCATTGAAATTCAGTAAGATTGTTGCTTATAAGTCTCCATTGGGAAGTTAAAAAGTTCTGATTTGTTTGAAGACTTTCCTTGGCATTTGTTCCCGTCCATTTCTTCCTTGTGCTGGCTGCCGTGTGGAGGCAAGAGGTGAAGATTCTACAGATGTTGACCTGACCAATGCCAGGGGCTCATGCTCTCAGAATTGAGTTTGTTTTTAGTTTTTGGGTCACACTCAGCAATGCTCAGGGGTTACTCCTGGCTCTGCACTCAGGAATTACTCCTGGTAGTGCTCAGGGAACCATCTGGGATGCCAGGGAATGAACTCGGGCCGGCCGGTGCAAGGAAAATGCCCTACCCACTGTGCTGTTACTCTAGCCCTTGGTTCTGTTTGTATAAGTCTGTACTGTTGCTGGAGATTCCCATCACAAGTGTTAGAAATATGAAGCAGTGGCAGAGCAAGCCTGGGCCCTAACCCAGGGTTCAGAGTTGCAAGAAGTCAAGATTTAGCTGGGCAATATCTGTACATAGCGCTTATGTGTACCACAAAACAGCTGTTACATGGTCTGTGTTCCTTGGAAGTTTGCAATTACCTTGACTGCAATGTACAGCCAACATTAGCCCCTGAGTGGCAATCTCTATTGAAATGCTACAATTATTTGGGTAGGCCCGAGCATCAAGTTTGAGTAAGTCTTTGCTGCTACCAGAAAAATTAATCCATGTGTGTTCCAGTATGTCTACTGCTACCTTTAAACCAGTCTGAAAGCTCATCAGGAGTACATGGTTGCTATTATCCTGTTCTACATGAGCAAGTTGTGTTTACCTGGTGTACTAAATTTCTGGCAGTCGGAAGTGTATTTTCATCAGTTTTGAAGGACCTGACATGATAATTTGGGAATTTGTCTGTGATTGTCTAATGATATTTGGGAACCAGATTTATTTACCTGCAGGGAACTGTTCTTTGACTCCCAGATGTCACACAGCTCCTGGTCACTAATACTGGGATGGCCCGGATGGCATGTGGAGTTCTATATTGTCACAGCCTGAATGTTCTCACTTCCGAGGCCTGTGTGGGTGTGTAGACTGGTAAGCTGTGTGGTGACCCAGATTTGACACACAGCAGGAGCCTCTCTTATTGCACTTGCTCTCTGGAGCAGGGTGTTTGTCCAAGTAGTGACTTGGACCCTGTGTCATCTAAAGGCTGCTTTGAGGGGGGAAAGTCTGTTTGCTTGCAGAGGACAAAGCCCCGGGATGGGCTGAGCCTCATGTTTGTTTCCCAAACACTGTGTCTGGTGGTGAGCCTGCTGTTATTGGCCTGGGATGGGCAGTTTCTGTATCAGGAATGCTGGTCCACAGCCAGGCCTCCAGTGGCAACGGAGACAATGCCTGGTGCTGCCTTTGACTGCTGAAGTATCCAATTCTGTCACTTGTGCTGGGTATCTGCACAGCCTGTTCCTTCGAAGCTTTCAATGGAGTCTGTCCCTGTGCCTTTAATGACAAAGCCATACCCAGCACTCCCATTCTCCTTCTCTCTGGTGTTTAAGCTAATCATTCCCTCCTGCAGGGGGCGACTGCATTCAGGAGTCTGTGGGAATGAAGGCAAGACTCTGCTTTCAATTACATTTTTGTTTTAGATTTTTGTCTTAGTGATGGGATAGGGCTGGGGGCTCCTGCTGGTTGATTATATTGGCCCCATCCCTCTATTTCAAATTTACCATTTAAGAATATTTTTGATTATTTCAATATTGTGAGGAATTTTCTAGCCATCCCAAAGAGGTGATAGCAGGGATAATAGAAAACTTTGTTTATCATTGCTTGAAAATGTTATTGTTACTTTCTTGATTCTGGTCGTGATAGTCTGATGAACCTCATTTACGCTCTCTTCTGTCAGAAAGTCTTAAGAAAGTTAGTTCTCCACACAGTGTTTTTTTAAACCTGTGACTGATAATGCAGAAATAAAAATAGGAATATCTGTATGTCATTATTTTGTTGCTGTTGTTTGATTTTTTTGGGGTCTCACCTGGCTATGCTCAGAGGTAGCTCCTGGCTATGCACTCGGAATTACTCCTGGTGGTGCTCAGAGGATGATGTGGGATACCAGGGATTGAATCCAGTTTGACTGCGTGTAAAGCAAACACCCTAATCATTATACTATTCCTCCAGCCCCTCAACACTTTTATTTTAGCCTTTATAACAGTACTGTCACAATTTAGGCATACTGTGTAGAAAACAGTAATTACCTTTTCAAGATATCGAGTTGGATATTTATGTTTATTGGTATCAGTCCACAGACCAATATTTGGAAGAGCATTGTTTTAAGGCATTCAACATTATTTCAGAAACGATTCCACTCATAAAATAGTTCAGCGTTTATTAGACTTGACAAACGTGATTTCTAATTTATGTCAGATTTGTGCATTACCTGGTCTGCTCTGACCTTACCAAGGAAATAAGTTGTGAGCCCTGCTTGAGAGACTTGGAATTTCAGAGATTTTAGAAGGGTGCATAGAGAACCTTCCCCTCTCATTACCAGCACGTCCTTTGTAGCATGTATGCGCAGTCCACAGCAGCTCATTCTTTGATACATGCTTTTTTTTTCCCAAATGGGTTGCCTTATTCTCTGAGACCGGAAAGCATATTCTTCTCTTTACTGACCTGAATATTTCAAATTCGAACGACCACTGGGAGCATCTAAACCACACTTACTGGTCTTAAATTCCCCTAGAAAATAAGAGAAGTTTCTCTGGGCCCGAGGGCAACTCTCTAATAAGATGCTGCGTAGCACAGAGAATAGTCTTTACCTGATACAAACCCTCCAAACAGACAACAAACCTCTACTTTGCTGCCTACAGCTCAAAAGAAAGGTAGGTAGTCATGCTTAACTTGAACTTGAATTCTGCCAAAAGAGCGCTTCCCAGGGGCTGGCTCTTCCTCTCTTTAACTCTGTAAGGTTGAATTGCAGAAAAAGCCTCTGAGACGTCTATATCAGCATCATTCAGGTTGGTTTGCTTCCTCCCTACCAATTAATTTATGTTGGAATTTGTCGCTTCAAATCTCCTTTTGTGTTGCCTTATTATCTGAGTTCCAGAAATAGAACCTTTGCAAAATGTGCACTAGCTGACTAGATTATGTTTGAAATATTTCACACATAAGGGATATGGTCTCCTGAGACATGGGAAGTCGATGTAGGAAAGAAATTCTAAGAACAACAAATGCAAAATTTATGCTGTTTTTTTCTGATCTGTAAACAAAATTGTCAGAAGCTGTTCCTTAAATAGTTTCTCATGACTCAAAACATGCTATAGTGCTGTTTAAACATATGATTTACTCAGGACTATATTTTAGTTATTACAGTTCAAGACAGATGCTTTTATGGGATTATGAACACTTGATTTATAGCGGCATTTAAATTTTATCTGGTAATCCTTTATAGAGCTCCATTTAAAAAATTTAGAACAAACGAGAGCAGTATTTACCTATCTTAGACTTGCAAAAACAGATTTTACGATTTATTTCGTTTGTTTAGTAAATCAGTCTATATAGATTTTTTAATGTTTGACTCTAATAAGTCAGCAGAACCGTTCTTTCTGACAATAAATGTAGGCATTCTACTTGATTTGTTCTCATACTCTTTGGGAAACGAATAAAAATAAACATCATTCTTGAAAATGTGAATCAAGTTAAAATATTGCAGACTCTCATTAAGGTTTGGAAATATAGACTGTAGTTGAATTAGATTCAAAAACCAAAGCACAGAGGACACATTTGATCCCATAGTTTCTGGATACTAAATAGAAGATGCATTTTCTAATTAAAGACTATTCATCTGAACAAAATAAGACACACCCAGTTTGTCACTTTACCACCTGCTTCTTTTAAACAAATGTGGAAATCACCATTTGGCAAGGGAAGAGACTTACCTAAACTCTATAGGTGCTTCATGATACAATGAGGCTCTTAAATCCCCAAATCATGATTGTGCTTTATATTTGACTTCTTAATCACTTATATGAATGAAACATAAAATTTATAGAGAGACAGACTTTCCTTTTATTTTTTTTTGGGTCACACCCGCGATGCTCAGGGGTTACTCCTGGCTCTGCACTCTGGTGCTTAGGGGACCATATAGGATGCTGGGGATCAAATCTGGTCTACTGCATGCAAGGCAAACGCCTTACCCGCTGGACTATTGCTCGGCCTAGAGAGACAAATTTTCAAAAAGCTCGAATTTGCAGCAGAGATTGAGAGGATGTGAGTGTAATAGAGTACTTCAAAGATCATCGCAGAAGGCAGGAGGAATGAAGGGCAGGGAGAGTGATAGTGAGAGATCGCTGCCCTGAGCAGTGAGGAGTCTGGTCCAGAAGTCCAATCGGTAGGCCAGCTTGTCCGAGGCGAGGCCTTGACACAGTGCTTGCTGACCCTGGCTGGTTGAAAGCTGTTTCCGGGGACGTGAGTTCATCCAACGCTTCCAAGCCGAGCTTGTGCAGGGATTGAAGAGGTTTATGGGCATTGAGTGACAGCCAGGTTAGATACCCAAGGGAGGTTGGTGCCTACCTTCATGAGGATGTTGCCAAAAGAAGCTAAATCTGAGCTTCTTTGAAGGTGTCCACTGCAGAGAGGAGTTGCTACTTCAACAGGGCCAGACACCAGGGCTTCTTATCATAATAGTCTTTCTTAGAATACTCTTTCAGTTTTTCTCATCGAGTAACTCAGGACTTTCCATTGCTTAGTAAGGAGAGTTTAATTCTGCATCTTTTGTGCGAATTCTCTAAAATAGTAAGTTCATATATGTGTGCCTTCTTTCTCAGATAAGGATTGTGGTAGGCCTTTGAGCCCTAAAATTAAGTTTTGATTTTTCTCTTTTCTATAGTTCCTACCTGTTCTTATTTCTTTAATGGATCTTTACCTGCCCTTTTATCCTTTTCAATTAATTTGTCCCAAGAATTTTCCACTTCCCCATACGATACATCACCCGTAGCTTCAGGTTTGCACTCATCTGTAGCTGTATCCTCACCACCTGGGCAGCCTTACATGTCTTGGTCTAAGAAATTTCCCTGTTTTCTAGCTACAATTTCACTTAGCCTGTTTCAATTGAAGTGATATGTTGAAATGTATCTAATTTTCTAGTTTTCTGCAACTTTAAACTGAAGAGTGATTGTTGATAGTCTCTCCTGGCAGATACTTCTGAAGCCCTCCAACTCATCAGTGCAATGAATGCAGTCACTTTCAATTTAGAGTTGTTATGGAGAATTTTATAGGTAATCTACATTATCACATTTCGATTTTCATGTAAAAAGTGGTATGGAGAGAGGTTTAGCAACTGGCTCTTGTCCAGAGCTAATAGCGACAAAGCTGCAATCAAGGTCCTCAAGGATTTTGCATACTACAAGCTTCATAAAAGCATCAGTTCATCCGAATGCCCCACATTGTAATCTTCTGCTGACTGGAGACCAGTTCTACAGTTAATTTCTTTAACTCCTGCAGGGGCCACAGTAATAGACAATCATCACATGCAATACCTCAAGTGCAAGAAAATAAGCGAAAATGCCACGATGTCTATTTTTCTTGCTCCCCATGAATGCTGCTTGATTACTTGGCCTTCACATCAGGTCGTATGGCTTATTGCTGTATTAGGGTCTACAAATAATTTGTGATGCATGACATAAGATAGCCTAAAATCAGCCATATTTTTATAATTCTAAATCTTGTATATGGAATTGTATGTAATTCTAGTTTATTTCTCAGGGATTTTTAATTGTGTTATTAGGACATCTTAAATTATAATTATTAAAAACCATGTAAAACATATGTAAGCTCATTTCACTTATTTTAGAATCTTGTTTATTAGTGAGCCCGATAGTTCAGATTCTTCATAAATTCAGCCCTAAGTAGATTTGAATTATGTGCTCTCAACATTCACATCCGTTGGAACCTGTGAGTGTAGCTTTTTGGGAAATAGGGTCTTTAAAGACTTAAGCCTAAATCCATCATCATTGGTGTCCTTACAAAAAGAGAAAAGTAGACACCTGGATAGAGACCTTGCAAAAGCAGTAATAGTGATGTTAATGGTACCCCTGTAAGCCTTGAGGTGCCAAACTCTTGATCAGAAGTTAAAAAAAAGCTTAGAACTCCTCCAGAACCTTCACAGAGAGCAGGGTCCTGTTGACACCTTTTTTTTTTTTTTGCTTTTTTGGGTCACACCCGGCAATGCTCAGGGGTCACTCCTGGCTCTGCACTCAGGAATTACTCCTGGCAGTGCTCGGGGGACCATATGGGATGCTGGGGATCGAACCCATGCCGGCATGAGCCGGCCACGTGCAAGGCAAATGCCCTACCCGCTGGGCTATCGCTCCGGCCCCATTGTTGACACCTTTTTTTAACTTCTCTTATTTTTAATTTTATTACATCACTGTGAGATATACCATTACAACATTATTCATGCTTGGGTTTCAGTAACACAATGTTCCAGCACCCATCCCTCCACCAGTGCTCATTTCCCACCACCAATGTCACCAATTTCCCACCGCGAACCACCCCTGCCTCTGTGGGAGACACTTTTCTTCTCCCCTCCGTCCCTCTCTCCCTCCCCTCACTCCCTCCCTCCATCTCTCTCTCTTTCTCTCTCTCTCTCTCATTGATACCTTAATTTCTGACTTGTGTTTTCCGTAGTCTTGAGAGAATGAATTTCTGTTGTTTTAATGCCAAACTTGTGGTATTTTATGGCAGCCTTAGGGAAACGAAAGCATATGCTGATATACTGTGGCAAATACTTCCCAGGGTGATTTATAATATCTATATTCATCCTGGAAGAGCTTTGAGGTCAGTCAACATGATTTCTTTGAAGCTATTCAGCATGTTCTAAGAGAGTCCCTGGGCTCTCTTAGAACAAAAAGAGTGCAATGGAGACGATGGAACATTAACTCTCAAGGAACTTATAGTTGATCTGGGAAGATGAAACATACTACAAAACAGAAAACATAATTAATAACTAATATGATACAAACCAGAGGTACTGTAAGCTTCCAAAGAAAGTCTCATTATGAGCTTCAAAGGAAAGCTTCATTTCTAAATATAGCATTTGAATTCTTCCTAGAGTTGTGGGTAGGACTTATAGAGTATGGTAGCTATGGATTTCTCTGTAAAGAAGCATATCCTACAGAATGGGAATATTTGTTTGCCCAATACCCATCTCATAAGGGGTTAATATCAAAGATATATAAGCACAAGTAGAACAAGAAACCAAATCTAATCCCATCAAAAAATAAGGAGAAGAAAAAAATGGGGAGAAGAAAGGAACAGAAATTTCCTCAAAGAGGAAATACGAATGGCCAAAAGGCACACAAAAAATGCTCTACTTCCTTAATCGTCAGGGAGATGCAAATCAGAACAGCAATGAGGTACCATCTCACACCAGAGAGATTGGTACACATCAAAAGAACAAGAACAACCAGTGCTGGCTTGGGCGCAGGGAGAAAGGACTATCATTCATTATTGGTGGAAAGGCCAACAGGACCAGCCCTTTTGGAAAACAATATTGCCATTCCTCAAAAAAACATGAAATTGAGCTTCCATACAACTACAGTACTGCTTCTGGTAATATACCTGTGGGGCACGAAACATACTGCCCAAAAGCCATCTGCACTTCTTTGCTCATTGTAGCACTATTAACAATAGCCAGAATCTGAAAACAACCCTAGAGCCTGAGAACAGATGTTTGAATAAAGAAACTATGTACATCTACACAATGGCATAATGTGCAACCTCCAGGAAAAATAAAGTCATTAATTTGCTTATAAATGGTAGACATGAAAAATAATTATGCTGAATGGGATGAGTCAGAAGGAGAGGGAAAGATAGAGTAGCTGCATAATTTTGGGCAATAAAAAAATAGTAGGAGAGTAATACTCAAGGACAGTATAAGCAAGGACCAGGAGGATTGGCCAATGATTGGAATCTTGCTACAAGCAGTGGAATAGGACAGTTAGGATAGAGAAGTCCACCATGATGGTGATAGCTGGAAATGATCCCTCTGGACAAGAACTGTGTGCTGGAAGTAGGTAAAGGGCCTGTAACATAATAACATTTCAGGGCCTGTATTGCAAACCTTACCGCCAAAAGGAAAGGGAGAGAAAGAGAGTGAGAAGAGAAAAAATAAGAGTGCTTGGGGTGTATCAGGAGTGCTGGGCTCCCCGACCAATCTGGGAGCAGGGTATAGGAGATCCACTTCTGCCTCAGGGGATCGGCGGCCGGCAGATGGAGAAAGATGCGAAAATCCAGCAAAGTTTCAAAAGGCTTTACTCACACTTGTTCTGGTCTACAATCCAGTAACAGGAAAACCCCAGACTTTAGGTTCCTGGCTGCCCTCCCTCCCCCCCCATGTGTAGGTTTAGGATGCTTGGCCAAGATGGCCACACCACGTGCTAAGGCCCAAAAGGGAAGAGAACAGAGAGGAGGAGAGCAGAGGCAGAGGGCAAAGAGGAAGAAGAGAGCAAAAGGTGAAAAGGTGCGCAGGAAAGCAGCTACAGACTTTATAACTTTTCAGCCCACATCAATGGAAAGCAGTTAGGGTCAATTCCCCCCAGCTAACTTCTCCCAGGATCTCACCTAGTCCCATTGAAATGTTAATATTGCCCCAGCCAAGGCTGTAGGCCCTGCCCTTGTTTTCCACCAGGCCCTATGTAGATGGGGGAAGGGCATGTATCTGTACCAATGGATATACTACAGCCAGGTATATATTTCTCCAAGCCTTCACATTTTCATCTTTACTTCATAGTTGTTTTGTATTATAGCCTTTAGACTTATTAGAGAGTAATGCTTGCTTGCTTGCTTGGAGGCAAACAGCATTTTTCTCTGGTCTAATTACTTAGAGATCCAACATGGCCAGGTAAATGTACTGGTAAGATCTATCTAGTCCCACGATGATTATGGTCGCATGAGAGAAACTATACCAGCTAATATAGAATACATGGTAAGATATACTGCCACATAAAGTCACAGATTAAAACTGTTTTCTTACCCCCTACAAAGATACCCACTTTATCTACGAAGTGGTCAGCAGGACGTAACCCCAGGCAAGATGCAGAGGCTCTGGGCAACTGTGAACTGCAATAGGGGTTGAACTGCAATAGGGGTGGGGGAGTGAAACTGGGGACATTGACAGTGGGAAATTAGTTCTTCCTCTGGAGAACGGGTATTGGAGCATGGTGTGACTGAAACCCATTTGCGAACAACTTTGTTATTATGTATCTCACAGTGATTATAAAACATGAAATAATTTAAACAAAAGTGAATCAAAGGCCAGATCACACTGTCAACAGAAATAATTTCTGAAGACTGCTAAGATCTGGAAACAACCCGCTTTCCAGTGAAAATGAATTGAAAAAGAAATTGTGACCTATATACTCAGTGGGATACTACCCAGAATCAGAGAAGAGAAAATCTTGCTTTCATTCCAACTTGGAACTGGAGGGTCTCCTATTAAGCAAAATCAAAGGGAGAAGGCAAATTCCAGATATGCCACACATCTGTGACATATAAAGAAACAAAGCAGTGAATTAGGCATTATCCAACGTGAACAAACACTTGGACTCTGACAGCAGAAGGTAGGGGCTTGGGAGTAGGGAGAGAAGCAGCAGACTAGAATAGCACAGGGACAGCGAGGGCCGCAGTGGGGAACTTGGATACTCAATGATAGTGAAGGTAATAACTTTGGACACCAGAAGCAGAAACGTTGATGCCATTCTAACAATTTTCACTCAATTAAAAAATGTTAACAAGACTGAATTTGAAATGATTTGTCTTCCCCTCCTCACTCCACTTTGATGTGAGGGTCATAGGAATGTTTTGTGGTGGTGGGGGAATAGGGCTCTTCCCAGCCAACTAGATGAAAGTTCATCAGGCTCTTCCCAGACAACTGGACGAAAGTTCAATGTCAAGAGTCTGAGGAAGTGGTGTTGGCCAGACCCTGTGGTGCTGGATTACCCTGGCAATGGTAGTGGTCTTTGGAGAACCTTCAGGAGCCTCCAGCACTTGGGGGACCATGTGGTATCAGGAATCAAGTGGGTTGGTTGCATGAAAGGCATGCATCTTAATCCTTTAACTTTTTCTCTGATCTGGACTATCATTCTTTTTTGGTTAATTTTATAAATGAAATAATTTGTGTCCAAAATTGTTTTAGTGGATGTTTTATTGATGAATATGATGATGTTATGATAGTAATGGTGATGATGATGCAACATCAATAGCAGCAATTAAATGATGAATGACAGTGTTCTAGCAGTGTTCTTAGGACTTTATATTTGCTAACTCTATAAATTTATCATCATATGAAGCTCACTGAATTAAAAAATATAAAGTTTTAAATATCTGCAGAGGTGGATTTAATCACTTGATCACTTGACATTCCGTTATTCATCGATTTGCCCGAGCAGGCGCCATTAACATTTCCATTTGTCCCTGTCGCATGCCAGTGTAGCCCAATGGCATCTGCTTGCTCCAGGAATACGAATTGCCTCAAACCATTTATTCAGGGTCTTGACAAAGAAGTCTAACCATCTTGTAGGTGGGGGGCCATGTGATCATTTGATGCCCTGTGGGATCCAGTTGGTAATGGCTCTAGTTCAACATTTCCAAGTCACATTACTTGTCCAGCCCATCTGATTTTCGACACTTTGGCAAACGAGACAGGATCCCCGACTCAATCATCGACAGAGGTTGGAACTCCGATTCCTTCTCTCACTTGAGTGAGGCATGATATTCCAAGCATAGTTCTTTTGATTCCTCTTTGGGAGACCCAAATAGCGTTCTCATCCTGCTTTTGTAGGGCCAAGGTCTCTGAGGCGTATGTTAATGCAGGGAGAATGGTAGAGTCACAGAGATGTGCCTGGAGCTGGAGGTTCTTTGTCCTTTTAGCTATTTCTTCAATTCTCTTGAAGGCCTTCCATGCCACTCTCTTCCTCCTGCGCAGCTCAGGTTTTAGGTCGTTTATCATGTTGACTTCTCGACCTAAGTACACATAACCACTGCATTCAGGGGTGTTTGTTCCATTGAGAGTGAATGTAGCATCTGGAACTTGTTCGATATTCATGAACATAGTTCTGTTGAGATTCAGTTGTATACCTATCTTTCCACATTCTCTGTCAAAGTCAGCCAGCATTTGTGCTGCTTGGCTAATGTTTGGTGTTATTAGAACGATGTCATCAGTGAAGCATTGGTGATGTAGTTGTCAACCGTCTATCTTCACTCCCATTCCTTCCCATTCTAATTGTTGCATGATGTTCTTGATGGTGGCACTGAAGAGTTTTGGTGAATTGGCATCACCCTGCTGAACTCTTTTGACGTCAATGTTCACTTCCTTGTAGAATGGTAAGATCCTGGTAGTGAATCCATAATACAGCTCATGAAGGATCTTGATGTGTTTGGTTTGAATGCCCTGTTTTCCTAGGGCTTCAGTGACCACTTCATTCTCAACAGAATCAAAGGTTTGCTTTAAATCAATGAACGTTAGGCAGAGCGGCATCTTGAACTCCCTACAAACCTCAATGAGCTTGGTTACCGTGTGGGTATAGTCGATTGTGCTGAATCCTTTCCGAAGTCAGCTTGCTTGCATGGTTGTCCTTCATCTCATGTTCTGCCAATCCTGTTCAGGATGACTTGAGTGAACAGCTTGTAGATGACAGACAACAGGCAGATGGGGTGATAGTTGCCAATGTCGTTGATGTCTCGGTTCTTGGAACAGTAGAACTGTCCTGCTGGGTTTCCAATGGGAGGGCTCCTTGCATTCAGACAGGTAGTATGTGAAGAGCTGAGCCAGCCTATTAACGAGTAATTATGGAAGATTCTTCAGATGTTCGTGTCTGACTGCTCTCAGTGAGCCACATCTCTTCAAGTGTAATCATCCTATCTGGTTTGTTAGGCACCGAAATGAATCAATGCTTGTGGCCAGGTTTGTACTGACAAGGACACCAACACCACAGACCCCTTTTCCGTAGCATGTTCTGAGGCACAGTTCTTCTAAGGTGTCAAAAAATGGCATGATGCGATTGATGCCTTCGTCTTGGTGAGACCAATGATGTCGTACTTGATCTTTCGCGACTTGCACCATCAGGTCATTGATATATGCTTCCAATGCCAGCATACATGCATTGAAAGTACAGTCATTTTAGTTCTTCTTCATTTTTGCGCCTAGTTTGGCCCTGAGATTTTTATCAGCCTCTCCTTGCTCATCCTTAGTGCTGCCATATTTAGGGCTCTTTCAGGTCAGGGAATAAACATTGTTTACTTAACTCACTCATAACTCACTCAAATTGTAAAAGCAAGCATATTGAAAGTATATTTTTATTATTTTAGCAAAGGAAAATCAATCTAATAACTTTATATATGGAAAATTTTTGTGACTGCAAATTCTGAAGTAAAATCGACATGCTAGGGATATCTATTGCTGGGACTCAAAGTAAATAATCCAGTAACCCAAATGGGGTTCTTCAGAGACTGAACAAGTAATCAGATGAGCATTAGATACATTGATAAGGAAAACATCAAAAGGAAGTGCAACCATCACACATGGACATTCCATTTACATCTCTCCCCCTGGAGAGATGGGGGGTACTGACCAAAGTGAGTCAGGCTCCGTCTTAAACCATTTTTCTGGGAAGAGCAGTGGAAGTATCAGGAGTGCACTGGTAAAACCAAGGTGTGCAGATTCAAGCTCCCTTCCCCTCTGAAGAGAGCTAAATAGATGAGCTCTAAGAGTTGCTAGGGAGAACTCTTTAAACTTGTATATAATGTATCAAAAGTAGTTGATTCCATTTTTTTAGAGAAAATATTTTATTTAAGGGAAGACAAAGAAAGGGAAAAGACAGAGAAGCTCCTAGAGAATCCTCCCTGAAGGATTCCCAATTTTATTATTTTCAAAATTTATAATTTATAATGATGATGATGATGATGATGATGATGATGATGTTCCTAGAGTGGGATGATGCCCTTGGGCTCTTTCGCATGTGACAGGACGTATTGAGATGTTACTGGTGCACCGCGAAGCAAATCAATGATATACGGGAAGACAGTGATATAGACAGTGATTATTATTGTTGTTATTATTATTATTATTATTATTGTTTTGCTTTCTGGGTAATACCCTGTGATGCTCAGGGGTTACTCCTAGCAGTGCTGGGGGAGAACCATATGGGATGCTGGGGATCAAACATGGGTCAGCATTGTGCAAGGCAAATGCCCTATCATTGTGCCATCGTTCCAGCCCCAGCATTTGGATTTTAATTTTTAACATGATGCCCTTTCTTTCCAATTACGGACAGCTTTGAAAAAAAATCTCCATTCTCCTTGGTTGGCGGGTAAGAGCATTATCTCGCCAGTCTTTTCAACCTAAGCTAAAAGCCCCACAAGTCATCAGGTAAGTGGCTTGTGGGTGTTATTCTGGTAATATAGACCCACTGAAATAGGCTATTTATAATTGAACTAAGTCATGCCATGAGCCACAGCCTTACTTAGAAATGGGAATGAGCTGTGGGAATCCAGATAAGAATAGAGTGTGTGGAAGGATGGAGGCCCAGAGATAGATTACCATGTCCTCTTCCAATTTATTTACTTCCTTTCCCCTCTTGTCTTTTTTATAATCTAGTCAGGATAGCCATTCATCAAAGAAAGGATTGGCCTCTTTTTAAGCTTTCTGCTAAAATATAAGAAATAATTTCAGATGTTTCATCATTCTTTAAACTGCTGTGATAAAGCCAATGCACCTTTGCATTAGATAATAAACTTATTTTTGCCCTTTTCTTCGCCTCAGAGATGTAATTAAAAAACAGGCAAAGAAATGAGTTCCAGGTCTTGTTCTCTATGGACAAATAACTACTTAACCTCTGTGTGGAAAGTCATCGTGTTCAACCATCATTTTCTTCTCTTAAATCTATTGTTCTTTGCTCTTTCCTTCTAACACTCACATTGTTATAACTTTCCTAATGGGCTATGGTCAGAATATGACCATAGGTATATGGTCATAGGTATATTTTCCTTTTCCATAGGTGTGCCTCTTTATCATTATATTCACCTGATGGCTTGACACAATTTATTCATCCTACCTGAAAAGTGAGCACATGATTAGTGCTCGGGCGAGCACTCATTTTTTCTAGCTTCTTGCTGTGCCTGGGATAACGGCTACATATGGTACCCCACCTCTCGTCTCTTATACCAGTGATATTCTCAGACTTTAAAAATCCTTAGTTATCCTGCCTCAAAATTAGCTGAACTTTACAGCTAGGGATTGAAGACTTCTTCAGTATGTCCTGGCTTACTTATGCTTTTGCTTCACTGAGTTGCTTCAACCAAACTAGATTCTTCATTTCCTCCACATGGATCACTTGTTTTTATTTATTTCCCGAGGACTCTTTTTTCTTATTTTCTTTTTTATGTCACACCTGGCAATGCTTGGGGGTTATTCCTGGATCTGCACTCAGGAATTACTCCTGGCTGTGCTGAGGGTCGGGGTGGGGGTTGCATATGGAATGCTGGGGATTGAACCCAGTTTGGCCTCGTGCAAGGCAAACACCCTACCTGCTTTACACGCCTCAGTTCCTACCCCCGGACTTTTTAATATTTCTTTTTGCTGCAATAACCTCACCTTCTGTCTCTACCTTTTGAATCACTTTGGCCTGTCTCTGTTGCTATTTTTTCCTCCAATGTAAAGCATTCTTTCCAGCAATTACCAAATCCTTTTGTACTCTTTTTTATTTTTTTTAATTCAAATATTGCATTCAGCACTCTGTAAGTTTCCGTATGCTTATAAATCAGCATGTGTTTATAAATCTATAAGCTATGTTTAGTTCACCACTGAAAGTCCAGTCCTATCTTCTGTCACATGATTGTCTGCTTTTACCTGCTTTGCTCCCTCCTCTCCCCAATTTCCATTTGGCAATCACTAATTGGTCTTATAGTCTAAATGCTTATTTTATTTAGTTTATCCTTTTGGTTTTGGCTTTCTCTGTATACCACATATATGTGAAAATCATATTTGTCTTTCTCCATTTGATTAATTTCACCAATCACGATACTTTAGATAAGCAATGTTACTGCAAAGCAGGATTTCATAAAAGGAACATTATGTATTCCTGTTCTATTATGAACATGGCCACATCTTAATCCCTTTTTCTCTCAATAGGCACAGAGGTTGTTTCACTTCTTGACTGTTATAATCCCTAATAAAAATGGAGGTAACTATATCTTTTTAAATTAATGTGTTGTTATCTTTTGTTAATGGATATAACTGATAAATGAGTCGTAGGACTTTTAGGTTTTAAATTTCTGAGGATTCACTATACTTTCCACAATGATTGCATCAGTTTACATTATAATCAACAATATAAAAAAGTTCCCTTCTTTTCACATTCATGTCAATGTTTGCTCTCATTTCACTAATAGCCATTATCACTGGTATGATGTATTATGGTGGTTTTGCTTTTCATTTTCCTAATCATTGGAAATGATGAATATTTTTAATATCTATACATGTATTATTTTTATTTTTAATTTAGTTATTGGGTTTATGGATCCTTTATAGTTGGATGTTAACCCTTTGTTAGACACTTAGTGTCTAAATGTCAATATTATTTCACATTCAGTAGGGAATTTCTTTTGGATGAACAAGCCTTTTTAGTTTGATATAGTTTTGTTATTTTTGTTTTTTTGTGCTCTATCCAGAAGTCTGACATCTAAGAGCAATGCCAAGACCAACGCTATGTTTCCTTCAAAGTATTTTATAGTTTCAGAGCAAATAAATATTAAACTATTCATGTTTTAAATCAATTCTGAATTAGTTTTTGTGTATGGTGTTAAATGATCTATTTCCATTCTTACACAAGGACTGTCTACTTTTCTCAGCATCATTTATTGAAAATTCTTTTTCCCATTGTAGGCTCTTGTCTCTGTTGTTTTAAATTGCCTGTTCATGTATTTGTAATTTTATTTCTGGGTTCCCATTTCGGTTCCATTTATTTGTGTTTCATTTTATCCCAATGCCATGATGTTTTAATTACTATCACTTTGTGGTATAGTTTGAAGTTTGCAGCTTGATATCTCTGTTTTGTTCTTTGTTTCTCAGAAGAGTTTTTCTATTTGGGAGTTTGTCTATTATAGTTTCAAATACACTCTGTGATTATTTGTTCTGCTTTTATGAAGAATGTGTTAGGGCCCATTCTTGGTGATGCTCGGCAGATCAGATGGTTCACACTCAGGCCTGTGCAGGGCTGCTTGGTTACTGTGGCACCACTAACGAACCAAGTGTTTCCCTTGCAGAGCTGCTGATTCTCTCTATGAGTTTTCCTGGTCTCACTAACACATCGGCCACCAATACTGTCCTAAGTGCCCTGTGGAAGCCCATAAGAACTGATAAAGTAAAATAAAACCACAGTGCCCCCTGCTGGACAAGAAAAGAGAATCCATTTAACCTTCCAAATTGCCAATCCTCAATAAAATCAACAATAATATTTGTTGATTTTGCCCAATATTAATACAAGGGAATTTAAAGTAACAAAGTGGGAAATCACGAAAAATCTGACACATGGCATCTTGAACTCTCAAAGGAAAAATTACATACAAGGAGAGAACTACTCTGCAGAATATAGCCTTAAAGGGGTGGAAAATAAGAACTTGGCTACAAGGGGGCCTGAGAGGTAGTGCAACAGGTCAGGTGTTGAACTTCATGGTTCTAAAAGTCAAGCTCATGCAGTGCCACTTGGTGGTTAGTGGTTCTTGGAACAACCAGGGCCATAGATGGTGGCATTTGGGAACCAGTATGACTATATCAGGTAGTGCTGGAGAAGGTCTAAGGTGCCCAGTATTGAACCCAGGTTTTCTTTTTCTCTTTGGGTGACACCCGGCAATGCCATGGAGTTCCTCCTGGTGGTTGAGCCCAGATTTTATCCATGGCACCCTATAAGGTCCCGAATCCACTAGGAGTGATTCCTAAGCTTAGAACCAGGAGTAAGTCTGAGCACTGCCAGGTATGGCCCCAAACAAAGAAACATACAAACAAAACAAAAACTAACCATGCCCAATAGTAATACAAGGGAATTTAAAGTAACAAAGTGGGAAATCACGAAAAATAGGACACATGACATCCTGAACTCTCAATGGAAAAATTACATCACAAGGAGAGAACATACTGCAGAATATATCCTTAAATGGATGGAAAGTAAGAACTTGCTACAAGATAGATTTCAAAGTGCTGCAATAAAGGAGTTTAGAGAGGTAGGAGAAATATTTAGAAGAGCAAATCAAAGAGATACCAAAGAACTCATGAAGCTAACCAAAGAGGTACAACAAAACTGAGAAAAACAAATCAGTGAGTTCATCAATAAAATCAAAAAGCAGATAGTAGCTACTGAAGCTTTAAATTCAAAACTATTCTACATTCACCATGTGAAGAACTGAAAAGCAAGATCAGGAATGCTGCAGGAATCCGTGTAGTCAAAGCTGGCCAATTGGAGGAACGAATCAGTAGGTTTGAAGATAACAAGCTACAGGTGACTCAGGAGGTACAAGAGACATAAATAAGATAAAAAACCACGAAGAAACAGAGAAACTGACAACTTGGAAAGATAATGGAGGGAAATGCACTTCTCTTAAATTTCCCGCCTCTTCCATTAATATAGCATTTTCTTCCCTCTCTTTCAGCTCTCCCGACTCGGCATTCATGTACACATGCATGAGTTACTTTTTTTTTTTAAAGCTAGGCTAGTGGAATAGAATTCTGTTGCTGCCACTCTGAGTAATTCTTGTTGCGTGTAAGTAAGGCTTATTGATTTACCTTTATCATCTTAAAGATTCAGTCTGACCCATATCCCACTTATTTGCAGTTTTATAATGGTAAGGCTTTATGAATATAACATTCTAAACACCACAGCCTACTCCTGTGTCTGTTTCCTCCCACCATTGCCCCAGTGTCACCCCCGGTCAACCATGCCCTTGTGCAGTTATAGTAGGCTCAGTTCTGCAGACCAGTTCTTAGGTGCTGTTTGTTACCT
The DNA here is from genome assembly GCA_021461705.1 of Cryptotis parvus. Lineage (NCBI taxonomy): Eukaryota > Metazoa > Chordata > Mammalia > Eulipotyphla > Soricidae > Cryptotis > Cryptotis parvus. The sequence goes on along the minus strand of JAJIBD010001132.1, from coordinate 55,798 downwards.
TTGGTTATTTGTCAAGATGGTCTGGTTCTTCTGCACAGATATAGCATCCTTACCAGTTTGACCCCAAGCTCCCTCTGTAATTTTACTTCATCCATGAGGACACTGATGTCTCTCTCTCTCTCTCTCTCTCTCTCTCTCTCTCTCTTCCTTTCTCTCTCCATAGTCTCGTATGTCATCATCAGTATGTACTTAATTTTCCACATATCCTTGTTTTTCACTGTGGTTTTCCCCCAAAATGTAATATCTCTTTTCTATGTCAGAAAACTTGCTTAAGACTTAGGATTGGAAAAGGGCAATTTCTGGATATTTTCTATAGAAACACCTGTAATTTTTTTGTTCTATAGGGGTGTGCAGGTTAGTTTTAACCTTCTATTTATTAGATTATGTAATAACTTAATATAGATGACTTGATGGTAATATAAATGCCTTCTTATAGTAATGGTCAAATTTATCTATGGAGGCTATAATCTTTTAAGTAAAATAAAATATTTAACTCATGTTTATTTTATCTAAGAATTAGTGTAGAGTTTTCTTTAACTTAATGCAAATTATTCTAATAGCTATTTTTCACAAACACAATGTATGAAATTTCTGCTTACTCTTGATGAAATACTGAAAATACTGCCATCTCACTGAGTCCTTTTCTCTTTTGCTAAGCAGAATTATCATTTTACTTTATAATACTCCTATTGCACTTTTAATCTTTTATAAGCAGCACTTGCTAAGTTATATATTTTCATCTATATTTCTGTTTTCCCACTAGATATTCAAAAGCAGAAAATATGTTTTATCCATCTTGGCATCATTTTCTCCCCTGCCAAGCATTATTTCTCATTTCATTAGATATTTACTTCTTGAATGTTCATTGATGAATGAAAGTGGAAATTATGCAGTTGTCATGGGCCTATTTTAGCAATTGTTGGTAAGAGGGAATTGGCTATTCAGAACAAAGATTACTTTTCTACTTTTAGATTTTATTGATAAAGAATTTAATATGTGCTTGAAAACAGTTGAAAGAAGCAGCTTTAATGAAACAAAAATTACCTTGTAAAGATACTAATAATCTTGAGAGCTAAGATTTACAAGTTTATACCAAGGCGTTTCCCTAATGGCAATAGTCAACATATCTTAATTCTGTCCTTCTTATACGTCTGTAAATTAGGGGTAATAATTGTTATAATTATACAGAGATTTCTGCAGCTGTTTTGGCCACAACTAGCTGTGGTTAGGGTGTATTTCTGGCTCTGTGCTCCGGAGTCACTCCTGATGAGCTTGGGGAAGTATATGAGACAGTGGGGATTGAATATGGGTTGACTAAGTGTAAAGCAAACGCCCCTACCTACTGTACTACCTCTGATCCCCCAAAAAATTTCTGTTGTGGGATATTTATCTGAAGCATGGGCAGAAGCAGACGTGCTTATCTTATTTTGTTATGTGTGAGGACTTGATACATTTTTAATAAATATGACTTTTTATAATGCTAAACATAAAATATGGCTTGAAATAAAAATTTAAAACTCACTGGAATTCTTCCCTGAAGAGTGAGGCCTTTTAATCAGAGATTAGCATTACCTTCACATTCTTACCATCTTAACATTTGTTTTATTTACATAATTTTAGGAAACAGATTTTGGCCAGATTCTCTATCCAAAACTAAATCAAGATGGCAGGATATCTTAAGATTCAGATGTTTTCACACAATGGAATATTATTTTTCTGAAATGAAAGAGTGATTTCTAATAGTCACTCCATAAATAGATCACGTAGAAATAGCAGACTTAAAAACTCCATAAAAAATACACAACAGTCTCTCCCCGCACGTGAGAGGACCCCGGCTATTCACTAACACAGCTCACTGAGGTTTCCCCGGCAACAGAGGCCAGTGACTGTCAGCCCAAAGTAGCTCTGTCCATTGACTTCAGCAGTGAACGGTGTGTGATGCTGCCGAATGTCTGGCTTCTGTGTTTCCTGTTCCAAGCAATTGTTCCTGGCTCAGAATACTAATGACTACAAAGGGTGTGCTAGATTGCCGCAGAAGATGGGCCTGGGTGACCTGTGTGGAAGGGTAGTGAGCATTTTTGCCTGTAATGCATTAAAAACTAATTGTCATTGGATTGTACTTTCCCTCACCAGCTCTGTCAGTGATTTATTAATAATGTTACCCTGCTATTATTAGGCAGCTAGGCCTAAATGAGAACTGACAGCACATCCCTCATCAGGGAGGGGAGAGTTTTTCAGGAAGACAGATTTCCACTAACTAGCTCCATCATGGCCGTCCAAAGAACTGTCACATGTGCCAGCAGAAAAAATGCATTTGCAACTGATTGCTTTCTTGCTATTTCAGATATCCATAGATTGATTTCTTTAAAATGAGAAGCAATCAGATGTTTGAAATACCTGTAAAATGACCGAGAAATTAAAAAAATGAGAAGACATAGCAAAGAAGGTCATTCGAATGGAGGTGAAAAGGCAAATAGGCTTTTGCTTTTTTAAAGAAGCAGCACATGAAACCAGAGCGATAGTACATTTGCCTTGCAAATGGCTGACCCAGGGATCTGAGGCACCCCATATGATCTGCTGGACTGCACCAGGAGTGATCTCTGAGCACAGAGCCAGGGGCAAGCCCTGAGCAGCACTGGGGATACGGCCTCCCCCAAAAGCAACATCCTAAGTTTTGGGGCTTATAACTATGAAGTGACTGTCAGTGCATGTTTGGGACCCACTTGTCTTAGGGGGTCGCTTCCTTTAGCAGAAAACCAAGACCAGGCTTTTATCATTCCATTTCTCTCTGGAGTTTATGTTCCCTGAGGGTAGACAGTTTTCATTGTTGGTTACTGTCTGTCAGCCCAGGCTCAAAAATACACAAAGTACTTGATAAATCTTTAATGAATTCAGTGAAACCCAGCGACTCTTCTGCAAGCAATTTCTGGTATTGAAGTCTGCAATTTCCTGGACTAGACCATTAGATTTTTTCCCTTCAGTGAGTGGGTGATGGACCACTCTGTAAAGCAGCCATGTGTCGCTGCCTCTGCAGTTTCTCATGGCGGGGCCTCCCCAATCTAGTTTTCTAAGGTGATTCTTACCAGCATCTCATTGCCTTCACAGGGAGCGGATCCCCTTGGCGCAGTTAGGTCACATCCATCACAGTTCTGATTCCATGTCCCCTTTGTCATCGCAGGAAGATTTCTCTGTTTCTGTGGTCAGGTTGTTCAATGAATTTTTTTTTCTCCTTGTGCAAAATTCAGCCTCTGATTCTTACTTGGGATTGATTTGGCCTCCTCTCCAAGCCCCAAGATATTTGAGAATCTCTAAAGTAGACCTCGTTGCCGCACCTAGTGGTGGGTTGGTGCACGGTGTGAAGGCAGGGATTGTGCCGAACGTCCTCCTGTGCACAGAAATCTCTTACCGTGGACACTTATTGGGCATGAATAGACAGCTGTGCAAACATGGGAAACCCCTCTCAGATATTTCAAGCTCTTCCATATATCTTGTTTGAACACCCCCAAACACACAATACAATTATATTCTGTGTCCTTTTCGTCTCCTTTCCTCTTCCTCTGCCTCGTTCCCTTACCGTTATCCTCTTTCTTTAAACTTACACGTTTTGCTTCCTTTACCTCTACCTCAGTGCTGCCTGAGAGAAAGGCTCTTTGTTGGTCGAGTCTGTACTTAGGTGCATAGTTAGCTTGCCTTTGGAGGGTTGGTAGACACACAGGGTTATGCTGCTTTTAGACAGTTGGAGCACACATTGTGTTCCAAGAATTATCAATACTGTGTATCACATTGAATTGAAGACAGATGCATGAGATGCCTTGGAGATGGCCGGAAGTGCTGAGACACAGGGGTTGCATGTGGGAGCCGCAGTGTTCATCCCTGCTGCCTTATGCTGTTAGAGAATGCTGGGTTCCCCAATAAATTTGGGGAGCATGAAAGGAGATCTCACTCTTACCCAAGGGGTTTGGCAGTCAGCAGATAGAGAAAGACTCACAAATCCAGGAAAGTTTCAAAGTGGTTTACTCTAACAGGTTCTGGTATACAATTCAATAATAGGAAATTCCCAGACTTTAGGTTCCTAGCTGGGCCCTGGTCATGTGTAGGTTTAGAATCTTAGGCCAAGATGGCCGCTACCACATGCTAAGGCCCAACAGGGAAGAGAATGGAGAGAAGGAGAGCAGAGACAGAGAGTGGACAGAGAGATAAAGAAGAGAGGAAGAGGGGAGAGAAGGCTACTGGTTTTATATCTTCTCAGCCCTGATCTGCCCATATCAACGCATAGCAGTTAAGGCCAATCCCTTCAGGTTTGCTTCTCCCAGTATCTCACCTAGACCTATTGAAATGTTAATATTGCCCCAGCCAAGATCTGCTCTTGAATTTTCCCTGCAGGCCCTATGCAGAGTTGGGGGAAGCACATGTATCTGTACCATGAGTATTCTACAGCCAGGTATATTTTTCTCCAAACCTTCATAAGATCCTTGTCATTAATTCACAGTTGTTTTGGATATTAGCCTTTAGATTTATTAGAGAGCCATGCTTGTTTGTTTGCTTGGAGGCAAACAGCATTTCTCTCTGATCTAATTATAACTATATTATTCTTAAGAGATCCAGTGTAGCCAGATAAAAATACTGGTAAGATCTGTGTAGTCCCATGATGATTGTGGTAGCATGAGAGAAAAATATGTATACCAGCAAACATAGAATACATAGTAAGATATACTGCCACATAGAGTCACAGATCCAAATTGTTTTCCTGCCCCTTTCTATAAATTGGCCTGCAGCAGGTAACTCCAGGCAAGACGCAGAAGCTCTGGGCAACAGTGTACTGCAACAATGCGCTACCTGGAATGCAGAGCTGAGGACAGTTCCTGCTCCTTATGGCTTAACAACAGCAAGAGATGGGGCTGGAGGAAGAGAGAGAAGAGAGAGAGGAGAGAGATTAATAAAGCTCTATACATGCATCATATGGTAATTTGAACTTTTAAAAATCATTATATAATTATACAAATATTTTGTATTGTTCTTGCTCTCTACATCTTACAAGAATTTTAAATTGAGTATTTTTATAATATAGCAAACCAGGAAAGCAAGAAGTTCAGTGTCTTAATAATATCATTCCCATGATGGGCAGTTTTGTCTCTGAAAATCTAAAACTGTTTTGTGTGTTATTATTATTTAAAGCACTAAATATTAAAAACATGAACATGGGGTTTCAAATTTTGAATTCTAACATGAAGAATTAGATAATTACATAGCTCCAGGTAGGCCATTTAGAACCTTAAGGTGCAATGTTGATTGTCACTGACAATTTCTCTAATATTTTTTACAGAGAAACAGCATTTTATCTCTCAAATTCCTTATAAATATTAACTAATTAATCCTCAGACACTCTGATAATAAGAAATGTGTTATTATCTCTCTTGGAAGATTTGAAAACTGTTTACTATATAATATTCCAGTTTAGGCAATTCATGAATGGTGATTAAGGACAACATTTCAACTCTCAAATACTATAATTAAATTCCCTTGCCAGAGGCTTTCTTTGTAAATAGTATAATGTAGTAATTTTTAGTCTTTGTCTTTAGGAAAGCAGTCTTGGTAGCTTAAGCTAAGGAAATCTGGATTTTGTACTGAGTAGCTAGATAGATGGCATTAAAGAAGCTCATCCATATTTGTGACGCAAATCTGAGACGTGGTGAATTTACTGATGAACCAAAATGGGGAGAGATCGGCTCTTCTCTTGGGTGGAACTCTGAGGAGCTGTGGAGTCTGGATGTTGAGAATGACTGCCCTCATGGTGTGGGGGTTCCTCTGGCTTATAGCTATCATCACTGGTATGACGGACCAGTGATAGAACCTGCCTAGAACTGTATACAGTCTATAAATGTGAAAGATCCTGGGAAGGACCTGGTCCTAACTTACATTATTGTCTAAGACTGTAGTGTGCCACTTTACGGCCACGCACTGGCATAGCTGTGGGTCTGGAGTGTCTCTTCCCCTGTTGCTAGCTGTGGTGGCTGGGAGCTTGCATACTCTGGGATACTGTGTACTTTGGGATATATACAAGTATATACTTTGAGATATATACAGGTATACTTTGGGATACAGTTTTATTTTAGTAGTTTATTATTTTTTAATTTTTGGCAGAGCTTTGGACCCATTGGTGCTCAGGGGCTATCTCAGCTTCTTGCTTGGGTCTCCCTCCTGTAAGTGCTTCAATAGAATCACAGATTCTAGTCTGTTGAGAAATCCTGTCTTTGAGTGCTGTTATAAATGTGGTTGCTTTTTGTATTTATTTCTCTTTTAAGTTCATTATTTGCATATACAAATAGTGGACTTTGTTTATTTGATTTTTTTAGTCTTCTACTTTGCTGTATTGGTTTATTGTTTTTAAGAGTTTTTCAGAGCATTCTTTAGTGTCTTATGTGTATATTACTATATCATCTACAAATGGTAGTAGATTAATTTCCTCTTTTTCCAAAGTGGGATGCCTTTGAGTACTTTTTCTTGCCTGATTTCTGTGATAGTAGCTTTCCAAAATCTTACTACATGATAATGGAGAAGATGCACATCCTTGCCTGAAGTTTTTTAGGAACATGATGTTGGCTATGTGTTTGTTCAATGTGCTTATTACTGTCGTGACATTTTTGAGGGTTTCTATTATGAATGGTTGTTGAATCCTAGTTTCTCTGCAACTGCTGATCTAATCATACGGTTTTATCTTTTCTTTTACTGATACAGTTTACTGCATTAATTAATCTGTGCCTAGTAAGCCTTCCTTGCATGAGTGGGATGAATCCCACTTACCTGGTATACGTCCAAATGGTGTATTGCTGCATTCAGTGATTCATCAGTTCATTAGGATTTTACTGGGAATCGGCATTGATGTCCATCAGGCATATCAGTCTGAAATGTTCTTTCTGGCGTATTATCCTTTTTTTTTTTGGTATCAAGGGAATGTTATCTTCATAGAAGCTATTAGAAAGGATTCTTGATTTTTTGATAGCTTGGAAGAATTTCAGGAGGACAGGCAGTAAGTAACTTCTTTGAAGTTTTGCTACAGTTCACTATTGCACAAAAGCCTATCATTTGTTCTTGGAGGTAGTTATAATTACTGTTTTCCCTACTCATGATTGGCCTATTCAGGTTTCCCCCTCCTCTTTCCTCAGTTTTGGGGATTACAGTATTCTTCACTTGTATCACTTGTCTTCCCATTGTTCCTCGATTTACTTGAGCAGGCACATCTACATAGGTCCTGTCACATGCTAGTGTAGCCCAAGGACATCTGCTCACTCCAGGAACACAACGGCAGAGCCTGGCAAGCTACCCATGTTGTATTTGATATGCCAAAACCAGTAACAATTATAGACCTCATACAGTATTCTAAGAACCAATTTCCTTTAGGGTCTCCAGTTTAATGGCATAGAGTTGTTCATAATAAAGTCCTATATTTTTTTTTTTTTTGTATTTCTGAAGTGTTCCTTATAATTTCTACCTTTTATCTTTGATCCCACTTATTTGGGTTTTTCTTTTTTGTCTTTTATTAATCTTAGAATTTTTTCAATTGTAGTAACTCAAAACTGAGGGTGGCAGGGTGGGGAACCGTCAGTGAGAAGCTGAGCTGGGAGCCTGCCAGGAGGGGTGGGAATGAGCCAGTCAGGGCAGTGCTCAGGGCGTGAGGTGCTCACCTGGGGGATTTTTGCTCCCAGTTTGGACCAGGTGTGGCCACACCACCCTTTGTTGGGTTTAACAACTCCTGAGACTATGATGAGCTCTAGAACCAGAGTTCTGTGAAAGCCCAAGCTCCCTACATTAGTTGGTCAGTTGGGAGAGTGGGGCAGTCTGTGTCCTTACAGGCATGGAGCCTTTTGGGGTAGAGCTGAGATGGCTTTCCTGATGGCCATCTGTCCCCTCAGAAATGAGTGTCCCCTGCTTGTGCTGGGGGCTGTAGCCCATTGTGTTTGGCTCCATAAGAGCCCAATCTGTTCTCAGCTGAGGGAGTACTGCTACCAAACAAGGTCATGGGGGCTGGGGTCAGCTCCTTTCCAGCTTTCTTCTAGTCTCCTTCCCCCTCGCAGCCAGTAGCAGTGCTCCTTACCTCGGAATGGGGTGTGTCTGGCAGAGCTGCGTATCTCTGGAGCAATGGTGTTTTCACCTGTGAATCTTATTTTTTTTTGGGGGTGGCACATATGATGATACTCAGTGTTTACTCCTGGCTCTGCATTCAATTATCATTTCCGGTAGTGCTTGGGGATCATGTCGGGTGCTGGGGATAGAACCCAGGTCTGCCAGGTGCAGGGCAAGTGCCTACCTGCTATGCTGTCACTGTACCAGCTCCAAACACTGATGAACTTTCTCAGGGGTGCTGTGTCTGTTCAGGTTTTTCCTGTTGTTTGTGTGACAGCTACCTTGCCCCGCCCTCGCCTCCCTCTGGGCTCATCAGAGAAACACACCAGGAGCTCATTTTTCCTCAGAAGGAGACCTAGTAGCTTGTTATCATAGCTGTCTGAAAAGCAAACTTCTAATTAAGAATGCTTCTAAGGGCTGACAATAAACCTTTCCAGGGACCTGAGGGTGGGCAGAGGATGGGGAGCAGCTGTTGCCTTTGTGAGCTCCCTCTGTCAGGCTGCAGCTCTTAGAGCTGAGGGCGCTTCTGTGTGTCTAGTTTTAGGGTTTTCTGTGTGTCTTGTTTTAGGGTTTTAGACTTGGTGTTTCGAATTTCATAGCTGTGCGCAGGAAGTTCCCTGGATTACCTGACTTTGATAGCCAGAGACATTTGCTATTTTCTGAGTCCCAGTGGACTGTAACTATTAGAGAGACAGTTCTTAACCTAAAATCTCACCATGGGAATTACACAACTGACTGTAACACACACCAGTAGTTTTAGATGGAAGATGCTTGTTTGCTGCTTTTGAAGCTTTGGCCCCATGAGCAATGCTCTAGGATTAGCACGTATCTAGACACTGTAGGTTTAGCATATATCTAGATAACTTGGGAGGTGTTTCCCAAGGAATCCAGCTCAAGATTGATGCCATCTTCCTAAGAGACTATAGTCCAAAACCAAGCCATTTCTTTGTCAAATTCTGCCTAACATTCTAAAGAATTAATACCAGTCCTTCTTAAGTTAATATCAAAACCAGAGAAGTAGATACCACAAGGACAAAAGTTACAGATCAATATCACTGATGAATGTAGATGCAAAAACCATACAAATATATTAGTATAACAAATTCAGAAATACATTAAAAGGACCATTCACGATAATTAAGTTAGTATACAGGGTATAATATATAACAGACACTTCGGTATAATAAAGACTGCATATGACTAGCCCATAGTTAACATTATATTCAGGGGCCAGAGTGATAGTACAGTAGGCAGAGCATTTGTTTTGTATGTGGCTGACCCGGGTTCAATCTCCTGTACCACTGAGCCCCACTAGCACTGATACCTGAGCACAGAGTCAGGAGTAATTCCTGAGCACCAACAGGTGTAACTCCCAAATAAAACAAACCAGAAAAACAATAAACACAAAGAAAATCCAAAAGGAACTACCACTACTCTGTTTTTGTTATATGCAGATCAGCCACTTTAACAAGATAGCACCTGCTGTACTATCTCTCTGGCCTCCATTCCCAGTTTTATTCAACACTGAATCAGAAGTGGTTTCCAGAGCAAGAAATAGAAATAAAAGATGAAAAATTAGAAACCAAGAACTAAAAGTGTCTCTATTTTTTGATGACAAGAGATATAGAGAAAAGCATAAAGATGCTGCCACAAAGCTATTAGAAATAATAAATTCAGTAAAGTTTCAGAATACAAAAGCCACATAGAAGCATCCTTATATCTCACTGTTAGTAATGATCAATGAAAAACAAAAATTAAGGAGCTGGAGCAGTAGTACAGCGGGTAGGGTGTTTGCTTTGCATGTGGCCAATCCAGTGCATCCCATATGGTCCCCTGAGCACAGCCAAGAGTAATTCCTGAGTGTAGAGCCAGAAATAACCCCTGAGCATTGCTGGCTGTGACCCAAAAAAGCAAAAAAGAAAAAAAAGAAAAATAGAAATTAATTTTATAAAAACAATTTATAGTTGCATCAAAAATATATAAAATATAAAATGAAATATATAAATAAATAGAATACAAACTATATAAAATAAAATATCCAGGAATAAATTTAAGAACATGAAAGACCTGTACATCGAAAATTGTAAGATATTGAAAGTTGTAAGACATTGATGAAATTGCATAAGAAAAACTGAAATGGAATGTTTTCTTCATAATCATAGGTCGGAAGGATTGGTAAAATGTCCTTGCAGTTTACATATTCATGTAATCTTATTATAATTCTAGTAACCTTTTTCACAGAAACAAAATGAACAATCCTAAATTTGAATCCCAAATTTGAATCATTTTAAATAGTTAAAATGATCCCGAGAAAGATTAATAAAACTGCAGGTCCTAATTTCAAACCATAATCACAAAGTTTGTTATATTCAAAACAGTATAGTATTGGAAGGAAAAATTAACATAATGATTAATGAAACAGACGATCCAGAAATAAAACCATGCCTACATGTGTGAATTAATTTTGGAAAAGAGTCTCTCCATAAATAATGCTGGGAAACATGAATATACTATTATGGAAGTGGACCTTTATCTTGCACAGCACACAAAAATAATAGTATAAAGTTCTGAACTGAAATTGTGAAACTCCGAGAAGAAAACGTAATCAGCAAACTCCTTCACGTCAATTTTATTGATAATTTTTGGATCTCATGTCATAATTTTTGGGTTCTCATGCAAAGACAACAAAAGGAAAACTAAACCAGGGAGAGCACAATAGATAAAAGCACTTTGACATAGCAGAGAAAATGGCCATCAGATAACAAAGGCAAGAGAGGAATGCACATGTAGATGGAGCAGATGAAAGAGTCCCACTGAGGTGGGGGCATTTCAGAAGACAAAAGAACTGCTGGTGCAAGTTAGATACCCAAGGAAGCATGCTCCAAGCCAGTGCTAGGTGAGGAAGGATAGGTTAGCCACCATGGCTCTCATGGGTCACCCAAGTGTTTCACTTCCATTCTTAGGAGTTTCCCTTTTCAGACATTATATTTTTCATAATTAGATGCTCTTTTAGAGTCTTACTACTGCTTTCTGTCTAAGCATGCACATATCTACTTATACCACAGCACATTTATACAATATATATGATCTGCTTGATACCTCTGCCTGTTATTTCTGTTCTTTCTGCCAGTCCTTGATTATTTTTGGTGGCTATTTTGATGCTCTGCATACTGTTTCTTTTTTTGTCTGTCTGTTATAATGGAAATTTGAGGGTAATGTGAAATTTTGAGTGTTGTTTTTGAATAAAACGTGAAACCAGGAAGAATAAGAGTATTATGTTTTGTTGTAGTGCATTTCCAAGCTACTTTGCATTGTGTTGACTCTTTCCAGAGTAATTTTTATGCTTTATTTTCTTTCCTCTTTTGCTGCTGAGAAGACAAACTATTCTTATACTAGCTTGAGTTCGGAGAAAGCTTCATGATTTTTTCCCTACAACTTTCTGAGTAGTCAATCTGTTTGTGTGCTGGTCAGTATTTGTACAAACACTCAAAAAGTCTTTGGATTTCAGCCTTGTCTCCATAGCTCTCCCCCTTCCAGCACACACGCACACAGACACACATATACACACACAGACACACACACACACACACACACACACTCTGCCTCCCTGCACTCTTCTTTCTTACCTATCTGAATCTGACAAATGACTGAACTTCTTTGTCTTGTAGATTTTCTTTCTCCCCAGGCAACAATTTGGGGAAAGTATAAAGATAATTTCATTTGTTTTTCTTATAGTCCATGTTATAGTCTTACTCAGGTTGTTGTCTGGTATCAAAAAATAGCAATTCCACTTATTACCATATGCATATATTTACATGTTCTTTGGGGGACTTTTTTTTGGTCACACCTGATGATGCTCAGGGTTTACTCCTGACTCTGCACTTAGGAATCACTTCTGGTGGGGCTCAGGGAACCATATGGGATGCTGGGGATGGAACCTGGGTTGGTTGCATGCAAAATAAATACACTACCCACTGTACTATCACTCCAGCCTCCTGTATTTACATTTTTAACAATCGGAAACCAATTCTTTTGACTGTTGACCTCAAAAGAATCATCAGAATTTCTATTATAATTTTTGATTGCTGGATATGTGGGCAAATGAACAGTATTCCAGAATTGCTCATATTTACGTATGAGCTGTGTTCTATCTTGCATTACTTTTGCAATGAAAGTACAAATTCAGCCTTTATAATTGGGACTAATTTGTATCAAAGTAAACTAGAGGTAAGGTTTTACATGCAAAGTTGTTCGTTTGGGAGGTAGTTCCAGAAAGCATGGGTGGAAGAGTGGGGAGATGAGGGAATGAGGGGGAAAATGATGCTACCTGATATATGATTACACACATCAAATCCTCTAGACACCCAGCTCTGAAGAGAAATTCTGGGAGGTCAAATATAGCACTCAGAGCTGGCACACATGAGGAAGTGAGATACATCTCAGCCTCCGTCAACATCTGCTAAACACTGCTTCTCTGAGACTCTGCACTCTTCCTTAGCCTTGCATGGAGTCCTCATGGCCAGAGCCAATCTGAGGCAGAAAGCTTCATAGGATCACAGTAAGCAGCCTTCAGAGTGCAGACATGAAAACCAAGAGCATATTAAATTAATACACCAGAGGAAAAGTAATCAACACCAAAGACAACGGCTCAATTAATTCTAAAATGTTAGTACTCTGTTCTGATCCCAACCCAGCAGGCTGAATAGACCTGGCCAAATAGCTAAGACGTTCTCATCTTCTGATCATTTTATAAAAAATAGAATAATACTGTTCAAAGTTTTTTTTCCTCAAAAGCAAAGTGAATGTCTAACACATAACATTTGGAAATTACAAGGTGTGAATAATTCAGACATGTATTTCTGCATATCAGAAATTTGTCCCTTTAGGAAATAAGATTTTTTAACATTAATTTTTTTATACCTGTAGACTGAAATTTTATTGCAAGTTAACACAGCAAGAAAGGAAAAAAACAACTGTAACTCTCAATTCAAAGAAATTAATTTGTAGTCTCAAAAAAGTGAAAATATAGGGGAAACTCAAATGCTAACTAAATGATTTACCTGAGGTAATATTTAAAGAAAAATTGTTTTAACCTTGCTTGTCACATAAGAAAGATAATCTATGAACCAAATGAAGCTTTCAACAAGAATAGAAAAAACCAATGGAAAGTTTTAAGCAAAAATGTTGGAGTTAAAGAATAACTAAAACCAAGTAAAAAATATAGTGGAGGGTCCAACAGTAAGCAAGAAGAGGATAGAACTAATGAATTGGTCCTAACATTAATTTTTTTTTTTTTTTTGCTTTTTTTTAAATTTTTATTATACCACAGTGAAACATACAATTACAAAGGTGATCATAATTGGTTCTTGGTAATACAGTATACCAGCACCCATCCCTCCACCAGTGCCCCATTTCCACCACCAATGTACCCCCACCCCCTCCTGCCCACCCCCATGCTGCCTTAATAGCAGGTACCCCAGTTTCCTCTCTTTCTCTCTCTGTCTCTCTCTCTGTCTCTGCATCTCTCTGCCTCTTATTTTACACATTGTGGCTAGCCCTGCAGGTATTTAGAGTTTATCACTTAAGTCTCTTTGTGTATATTCAATGGTGAGTCTTAATCTGCCATTACCATTTCCCACATTTAGTAAAACACTGGTATCTATTTATGTCGTATTAATGAATGCAGTCATTCTATATCTGTCCTTTTCCTTCTGACTAATTTCACTCAGCATGATAGTCTCCATGTCCCTCCATTTGCAGGTAAATTTCATAATGTCATCTTTTCTGACAGCCGCATAGTATTCCATAGTGTAGATGAACCACAGTTTCTTTAGCCAGTCCTCTGTTCTCGGGTATTTAGGTTGTTTCCAGATTCTAGCTATAGTGAATAGCGCAGAGATGAATAAAGAAGTACAGATAGTGTTTCTGCTATGTGTTTTTCGGTCTCTCGGGTATATTCCCAGGAGTGCTATTGCTGGATCAAATGGGAGCTCAATATCTAGCTTTCGGAGGAATGCCCATATTGTTTTCCAAAAGGGCTGGACCAGTCAGCACTCCCACCAACAGTGGATCAGAGTCCCTTTTTCCCCACATCCACGCCAGCACTGGTTGTTCTTGCTGTTTTGTATGTGTGCCAGTCTCTGTGGTGTGAGATGGTACCTCATTGTTGTTTTGATTTGCATCTCCCTGATGATTAAAGATGAAGAACACTTTTTCATATGCCTTTTGGCCATTCGAATTTCTTCTTTTTTGGAAGCTTCTGTTCATTTCTTCTCCCCATTTTTTGATGGGGTTGGCTGTTTTTTTCTTGTGGAGTGCTACCAGTGCCTGATATATCCTGGATATTAACCCCTTGTCAGATGGGTATTGGGTGAATATCCTTTCCCACTCTGTGGATTGTCTTTGTATCTTGGTCACCGTTTCTTTTGAGGTGCAGAAGCTTTTTAGTTTTATATAATCCCATTTGTTTATCTTTGCTTCCATTTGCTTGGTCAGTGGTGTGTCATCTTTAAAGATACTTTTCGTTTCGATGTCGTAGAGCGTTTCTCCTATGTTTTCTTCGATGTACCTTATATTTTAATAGAAACTTATCCATACTTTTCATACCTCCAAATATAAATACATAAAGTAGTTCTTAGGTTTTGATTTAACATATTATACTGAAACTGTAAGCGTAGCTGCATTTGTAGAAATGGAGAAGAGGAAAGTTAAAATTGGTTGGCACCTTGGTATAGTGGCCTTTTGGATGAATGTCTCATGCCAATTTAGATACATTTGTAACTTTTTATAAAAGAAGTGTAGTCTGACAGCAGCTGTGAGCTCTGTATCAGTAGCTGTGCCGGCCCACGACCACAGCTCTCTAATACAGTGTCCTGCCCTTCCCATTCACTAATTCATCTCCTTTGCCAAAGCTGCCCCACCCTTGGACCTTCCAGCACTGTTCAAAGCACATGATTTGTTTTTATACCATTAGCAGAGTTTTCTGCAGTCATTCAGGTGCTATTCCCTCCAAAATTATTGGCAGAATGAAATGAGGATCATGCTTCAACATTTTAGGAATTTGTAGTAGATCCCTGCGGCGTGGGTGGAAATGAAGAGCATCATGTAAGTGAAATGAGTCAGAGGAAGAAGACATGGGCTCATTTGTCTGTGGTAGCTAAAGGAGTGAACAAAGGAATAGCTGGTACTGGATGACAGCAGACCTTGGCATTTGGCTAGAAAGCGGTGAAAACTGTGGAGCAGGGAGAGGAAGTCGTAGACTAAAAGTCACAAAGACAGTGGTGGGGATGGTGGGTACTCTGGTGGTGGGAAAGATTCAGTAACTGTGCATCAAAACTATGAAAGTCAAGATTATTGTAACCGTGTTACAATTAAAAGGGAAAAATGGTTTTGGGGTCACACCCTGCAGCACTCAGGTCTGGCTCTGTGCTAAGGAATTATTCCTGATAAGACTCTGGGGACCACATGTGGTACCGGTATCAAACCTAGGTTTGATGTATGTGAGAAAGGTTCCTCAGCCACTACACTATCTCTCTAGCCTCTAATGTTTTTTTTTTTTTTTGGGTCACACTCAGCGATGCTCAGGGGTTATTCCTGGCTCTGTGCTCAGGAATCACTCCTGGCACTGTGTTGGGGACCATATGGGATGCCGGGGATCAAACCGGGTCGTCTGCCTGCAAGGCAAACGCCCTACCCGCTGGACTATCCCTCCAGCCCCTCTAATGTTTTTCTTTTGGCTTTTTAGGTCACATCCGGCGATGCTCAGGGGTTACTCCTGGCTCTGCACTCAGGAATAACTCCTAGAAGTGCTTGGGGGACCATGTGGGGGACCAGGGATCGTACCCTGGCCCACCGCATGCAAGGCCCTACCTGCTGTACTATCGCTTCAGCGCTCCTTAATGTTTTTGTTAAAGAACGAGTCATATAAATGCGATAGAAAGACTCGATTTCACTAACAGAGTTCGAACGCCTCCTACTCTTTTGGGATGTCACTCAGTTGCACACATTTCTGCATGTCCCACATACATTGGGTCAGAAACAAAATATCAGACACACTTTTTAAAAACAGTTTTACTAATTGGCACATATTGAAAAACCTCACAAGGTTCCTAATTACTTGGTTCACTTTCTTATAAATACTCCTCAGGGTCAGCAGCACTCTAGTATCTGGGAAGTATCTCTCGCTGGCTCGATTACTGCAGTATCGCAGTGTCTTGGACAATGTGAAGATCTGAGGTCGTTGTCATCTGTCTGAGGAGCCTTGACTGCTAGTATTCCTTCACTTTAAGTATGGAAATTTAGGAAATTGAGGAAAAAGCAACTAAGCTCCATCTTTTTTGTGTACATTTAATTTTCAGTATTTTATAAGGTGTTTAGTGTGAACCCTCGTGAAGTAAGTTTGTTTTTCTTATCATCCAACCCTAATTTCATTGGCCACTTTCTCCAGAGTTGTAGCCATAATTGTTTATTTGATATATTATTGTAACTTATTAACAATTTAATATCAGTTTTTTTTCACTCCTTTATGCTACTAGCGAGACTCACAGACATGGGGCAGAGCTGCTACCGGCTCTCCCTGTGCCCAGCCGCTCACGAGGCGCCCAGGAGGGATGGCGGGTTCTAGACCTGGCCCGCCACCCCCAACAGAGCCTTGCAACCAGCCAGACGACCCCCCCACTCCATGAGGGCCTCCATTTTCCACATCCGGACTTCTCTCTCGTCAGAACTCCACCCAGCAGACCAGCCTATCGCGAGTACGGCTCGTGCGGCTGCTTGCGGCTGTGCGGTTCATCATAAATGCTGGATTTAGAGATGACTACAAGAGTATGCTACATGCACAGCAGAGCCTGGCAATCTACCCGTGTTGTATTTGATATGCCAAATACCAGTAACAATTATAGACCTCATTCCGGAATGGATTGAGGCTCTTTATGTTCCTGGAGCAAGCAGATGCCCTTGGGCTCTACTAGCATGAGACAGGACATATGGAGATGTTACTGGGGCCGGCTCGAGCAAATTGATGATGAACGGGAAGACAGTGATACAGTGATACAGTGATACTACTAGCATCTTCAGCATCTCATTCTTTACTGCTCATTAAACAGCAACAGTATTCACTTAGTTGCTGAATCTGAAATTTCAGAAGCTTCTTTCATGAGTCATATAAAACCTACTGGCAAATACTATTGGATGTAACTTCAAAATATTTTCCTCATATGAGCACTTCTCGTCATCTTTTACAGATACTTTCTAGCTTACTATAACATTAGTATAATTCAGAACATAATGTTCAAACCATATAAACAAAAAGTAAATAACATGAATGTAAATTTATTTTTCTTTTCTTTTTCCACTTTTTTGGGGGAGAGAGGCATACCAGTGTTGCTCACTCTTGGTGCTGTGCTCAGGGCTCACTCCTGGCAGGGCTTAGGGGGCCATTTATACTGCCAAGGATTGACCCAAGATTGGCCACATGCAAGGCAAGCACCTGACTTGCTATACTATCTCTCTGACCACTAAACTTGTTTTCCTATTGCTTACTTAGTTCTTTGAAAGTAGAAGTAACTATACAGATACTAGATTTTTTTGATATTTATGAATGAAGGTACACTGAATATGTGTGTATTACAAATAAGTAAATCTTGAGTGTAAAGAACTAGTTAGAAATCTTGGAAGTGTTTTTGTAAGATGCAAATTTTGTTGAAGAATATCCTTTAGATCTTGATTAAAAATAGTTTCATGCTGACTTCCTTTAATTCTCACCTTTCACCCTTTATCTGTGAAAACAGATAAAACACCAAAAAAAACCCCCACAAATGAACAAAATTAAGAATGCCAGATTTCCTTTTGCTAGATTCCAAGGGACTTTCTGCTCACTGTCAGGCCATGGTAAGGTGACGGTTAGTCTTTATTATATCTACACAATGGAATACTATGCAGCTGTTAGGAAAAATGAAGTTATGAAATTTGCCTATAAATGGATGGACATGGAAAGGATCATGTTGAGTGAAATTAGTCAGAAGGAAAGAGAGAGATATAGAATGACTGCATTTATTTGCATGACATATATATAGTATAATGTATATGTATACATATATATATATATACATACATACATATATATATATATATATACATATTATGACACCAAAATCCAAAGTCAGGTGAAACTTGGACCAGGTGATCTTAACCAAAAGTAGAAATTACAGCAAATGTGTGGGAGTCGAGGTTAGGTAAGACAGAGAAGGGAACATGTGTGAATAAATGTCGAAAGGGCTAATACCAACCAAGAACTGAGCTTTAAATACAGGCAAAAAAGTGCACATGATGGCCTCTAAGTGTATGTAGTGCAACCCACAATGTGTAAGAGAAGGAAAAGAGAGAGAGGGAGAGAGAAAAGAGATAAAGAACCTGCCATTTAGGCAGGCTATTGGAGGGGAAGGGAATTAGGGACATTGGTGGTGGGAAACGGACACTGGTGGAGGGCGGGTGCTGGAATACTTTGTGACTGAAACCTCTAAATATGAGCAATGTTGTAATTGTATATCTCACGGTGGTATAATAAAATATTTAATAAAAAGAAGTCATATGACAAATGAAAAATTAGGATGAATTTTATATAAACAAAAAATTTTAAACTAAAAAAAAAAGAATGAAGTAAACAAGCCTCTTCCCCAAGTCATATGAAGACCAGCTGTTTCTTGGTCTCTTCATACTCTTGGCAGAAATAAACATTAAGAAACTAAAACCATAGTTTATAATCATCCTGTAGCTGTACTATATGTTGATTTATTCGAACGCTACTGTCCTATGATATCAGTTTATTATTTTATGTATCAACAAATAGACTGATTCTTTAGGAAGAATCAACATAAAAATAGCAACAATAATACAGATGATAAAGATTCTCATTATCATTTTTACCCACTGAGCTTTTTGTTTATATAAAATTCATCCTAATTTTTCACCTTAGATCATAGTTTGCTTTAGGCTCACATTAACTGTAGGAGTAGTTATTCATCTAAGTATGTTATTCTTAGATGAGACAATGGAGACCCTGGGTGCTGTGGAACACATGAAGAAGCATTGCCTGTGCATAAAGAAAAGGGGCAATGACATGATTTCCAAGCGTGATAACAGGTGTGGCAAGCAGGAAACATAACTCTAGCCCGCCATGGAATGGAAATCATGCAAAGGAATGAGAGCAACTGAAGTGTTGGGAATAAGGTAATGAATGGACTGAGCACAGGAGGCAGCTGGGCAACATCGCTAGAGCCAGGATCTCTTCTTTCAAGGTCTTGGTAACTTTGGTGAGCTAGGTAATCCTCCTGGGTCGGATGCTTCATTTGTGATTTGGACATGGCCATGATTTGGTTTTGATGAGGATTTAGTGAGTTTCACATGTAAAGTAATAGCTAAAACTCTCTGATATGTAGGAAGTACCCAAGAAGTAATGGCTGCTATTAACTGGTTCTATTACGACTATTTATTAATATCATCATTGTCATCATTAAATAGATATAAACAACAGGGGGCTGAATTGTGGAACGGTTATTAGGTGCTGGTCTCATTGATTTTTTTGTGTGTCTTTTTTAGAGCCTTTGGTAAGCTGTAAACTGTAAGATTGATTTGACTTCCTAACATCTTTTATTAACCATCATGGATATAAGTGTCATACGGGGACTGGTGTTCTACACACCGGGGTCTGTAGAACTCAAAGGGAGTGGTCTTTGTTTCACACCACTGCTAAGCACGAATAGAAAACAGTGGTGAATATGTTTCTCATTTATGGCCTGCACTGCACACAGTCCACAAAATCCTTTAAAAAAAAGCAAGACATTTTTATCTTTAAACAGATTAATAAGTAATTTCTTTCTCCATTCTACAAAAGCATATATTTAGTCATCAACTTTCTGCATAGCCACTCTTGTCAAATTCATCACCTTAACATGAAAAATTACTTAGTACTTTTATAGAATGTCACAAAAATAGAATTAATTTGCATGGTTCTAGTCTTCTTTGGAGGTTCATCTTAATACCTTATAAACTCTTCAAAGTGTGATTTCTTATCTATTATCATATCATATGGATTTGATTTTCATATGTGCTATAATTGCCATTTCTTAGAGTACCTTATTTTAGAACTTGAAAATGACTGACTTAAGATAAAGGTAGCACACCATTCCAAAGTTCTGCTTTATTTTTCTTCCTAACACAGCTGGTAGATTATATTGATTGATTTTTGCTTTATTTAATCCTTTTGCTTCTAATGCCATGTCCCACATGAGTTGTCAGAACACACTGAGGGTTTTCTGAGAGAGAAGTTATCCAGCATCTGTGGGAATTATTTCCAGCATGTCCCATTACTATTAAACTACATTTGGGAAACATAATTAGAAATAAAATATAAGTATAATGAATCTTCACTAGTAGAAAATGAATTCTTTCTAGTAGAGACCAGTAAATTCTCTCTAGTAGAAAATGAAGCTGTTCTATTAGTGAAGAAGTATTAAGTTCAGATCAAAATGAACATCATTGGCAATCTGCTAAGGAGATTGCAAATGGGGAAATAAATGCCTCTCTTTTATATATGTAGGCAGATATAATCAATTTCATGTACATTGATTGCTTTATCAAAACTAAAGCTTCTTGATCTGAATGCTAAGGAGGAAGTTCCATCATGAAGCCAAGTGCATAGGCTTAACTTTCCTACAGAGACAGAAACAGGATGCTCTCTGTCCTCTGAGAAGTTTAAAATCAGAGAAATATTCATGCCTGAAACTTCGCAACCTGTCAAAAATCATTTATACATTGCCTTAAGTATAATAAGCTTAAGAAATTAAACATTTAGTTTAATATTAAATAAGGCTAGTTAATATAAAATTTTATTACATTATATATAATTATATTATATAATCACTTGATCACTTGACATCCCGTTTTCATCGATTTGCTCCTGCGGCGCTAGTAATATCTCCATTTGACCCTATCACGTGCCAATGTAGCCCAATGGCATCTGCTTGCTTCAGGAATACGAAGAGCCTCAAAACTGTTCGTTCAGGGTCTTGACGAAGAAGTCTGACCATCTTGTAGGTGGGTGGTCACGTGATCTTTTGACTTCCCGTGGGATCCAGTTGGTAACAGCTGTAGTCCAGTGGTCATCTCCAAATTGCATTACATGTCCAGCCCATCTGATTTTCAACACTTTGGCAAACGAGCCAGTGTCCCTGACTCAGGACGCCAACGGAGGTTGGAACTCTGGATTCCTTCTTTCACTTGAGTGAGGTGTGATATTCCAAGCATAGCTCTTTCGAGTCCTCTTTGGGAGAACTGAATAGCATTCTCATCCTGCTTTTGTAGGGCCAGGTCTCGGAGGCATATGTTAATGCAGGGAGAACAGTGGAGTAGAAGAGATGTGCCAGGAGCCAGAGGTTCTTTGTCCTTTTAGCTATTTCTTCAATGCTTTTCATGCTTTCTTCCTCCTGCGCAGCTCAGGTTTTAGGTCGTTGATCATGTTGACTTCTCGACCTACATAGCTGCATTCAGAGATGTTTGTTCCATTGAGAGTGAATGGGGCCTCTGGAACTAGTTCATTTTTTATGAACATAGTTTTGTTGAGATTCAGCTGTAGACCTATCTTTCCACATTCTCGGCTGAAGTCAGCCAGCATTTGTGCTGCTTGGCTAATGTTTGGTGTTATTAGAACGAAGCCCTAGCCAAACAGGGCGCTCAAATCCAATACATCAAGTCCTTCGTGAGCTGTATTACGGATTCACCACCAGGATCTCACCATTCTACAAGGAAGTGATTATTGATAACAAAAGAGAGGTTCGGCAATATGGACATTCCTCCAAAGACTAGAAATTGAGCTCCCCTTTGACCCAGCCATACCACTCCTGGGAATATACCCTGGGAAGCCAAAAACACACAGCGGAAACACAATCCGCACTTTTATTTTCATAGCAGCACTATTCACAATAGCCAGAACCTGAAATCAACCAGTATGCCCGAGAACTGATGACTGGATAAAGAAACTGTGGTACATCTACACAATGGAATACTATGTAGCTGTCAGGAAAAATGAAGTTATGAAATTTGCCTATAAATGGATGGACATGGAAAGAATCATGTTTAGTGAAATTAGTCAGAAGGAAAGAGAGAGACATAGAATGACTGCATTTATTTGCATGACATAAATATACCAGGTGATCTTATCAAAAGTGGAAATTACCACAAGCGCGTGGGAGTCAGAGGTTAGGTAAGATAGAGAAGGGAACATGTGTGAATAAATGTCAAAAGGTCTAATACCAACATAGAACTGAGCATTAAATACAGACAAAAAATGCAAATGATGGCTTCTAAGTGTATGTAGTGCAACCCACAATGTGTAGGAGAAGGAGGAGAGAGAGAGAGAGGGGGAGAGAGAGAGGAGATAAAGAACCTGCCATTTAGGCAGGTCGTGGGAGGGGGAGGGAATTGGGGACATGGGTGGTGGTTGATGGGCACTGGTGGAGGGCAGGGTGCTGGAACACTGTGTGACTGAAACCTCCAAACGTGAACAACGTTGTAATTGTATATCTCAAGGTGGTATAATAAAATGTTTAAACATTTTTTTTAAAAAATTGTGTAAAGACAGCAAAATTATTTGAATTTTCAGGTTTGCCAATGGAGTGCTGAAAAGAGGGGATGAGATAGCCCTCTTTTTCTTCAGAAAAAATTAAAAGATCTGCATTTACAATTTCCAGTTTCTGTTATGATTTTATGGTTTATATTTCTCCATATTGTTTTGTCAGCTTTTCTCTAAAGATGGGAGTTGAAAACAAGGATATTTCTCTGTCTTGAGCTAAGGAACTGCCTGGGGCCTAGGCCTCTGGGAGGATGTTATTACTGACCCAGAAACGGTGACCCCAAGGGGAGAACAGAAGTTCTGTTAGATATTTAATACTGTAGTAACATATTTTCCAGTCGGAAAGTTATATTCTGGTCTTGTAAAAATTCTAATTCTGGATAAGAGCCCTGAGTTTTAAAAAAGGTATTTTTTGGTAAAGCACCATGATTTAAAATGTTCTTAATAGATGGAGTTCATGTATGCACACAGTGGTTCAATCCTAAACCCTCCACTTTCCTCCACCATAGTCTCCGAATATGCTCCCAATCACCCCCCCACACCCCAAATCCTCAATTTTCATTCCTCTATGTAGTTTACGTCATTTCATTTTCTCATAAGCCTTACGTACCTCACTTTACCTTTGTTGAAGTGATCCATAGTAACTGGTCTTAGGAATGCCTGCTATAGAGAGGCTCCTTTAAACTGTCTAGGACAGTTAGTCTTCATGGCCAGTGGGGGTCACTGGTGCTTACACTGTTCTAAGCATTTAACAATGTTGAGCATCATGATTCATGGAGTTATTCATAGTTGTGTTTTAGGTTTATTATGTTCTAGCACCAAGCCCAGCACCAGTGCCATCAGTGACATCTTTCCTCCACCAGGGTCCTCAGGCCCCTCCCCAACCTTTTTCTTCTGTCTTCCAGTTCCATCCATGATGCAGTCAATTCCATGATTTTTTCATTCCTTAGAGCTCTGTGATATTCCTTGTGCGTACATACCACATCTTTATTATCCAGTTTCTATCATTGGACACCTAGGCTGATCCATATCTTAGCTATTGTACTAAGCACTGCAGTGAATAATGTTGTATGTCC
This sequence comes from Cryptotis parvus, assembly GCA_021461705.1. Classification (NCBI taxonomy): domain Eukaryota; kingdom Metazoa; phylum Chordata; class Mammalia; order Eulipotyphla; family Soricidae; genus Cryptotis; species Cryptotis parvus. The sequence goes on along the minus strand of JAJIBD010001132.1, from coordinate 31,975 downwards.
TTTGAATGAATGTTTTTGTGTTTTGGGGGTGATACTAAGTGAAATTTTTTAGATCAGATGGCAGATCAATTTTCAGTTTACTGAGAAATTTCCATACTAAATTCCTGGAATTTTGAACCAGACCACATTCTTACTAACAGTGATTAAGAGTTCCTTTCTTAAAAAAAAAAAACTATACCCCCACTAACAGAGATTGTTCTAAGCATTTCTCCTATTAATTTATTATCAAAATATCTTATTGTTGACCGATATTATTCTTCCAACTTGTACAATAACAGACTATGTACAGAAGTTAGTATATTTGTCCAATATATCTAAGGAGAGTACGGATAGTCTCTGAAGTGAGGCATGCGGGGTGCAGAATAAGCATCTGTCTCTGTTACTTAACCTTGCTAAACATGCACGATTCTTTTTCAGTATTAAAAGTAATAAATCAAGGTAGTTAATAACAAGTCAACTAGCAAATGTTTGTTTTGTTTCATGATAAATAGATAATTTCCATTCTATATATCTTCTATATTCTGGGTTCAACCAAAATTTTGTTTGTTTTATATAGCAGTGTTCAGTCATGATTGAACGCTACTCCTGCAGTCACTCCTGGTGGGGTTTGGAGACCATATGCAGTGGCAGTGATCAGGGACCAAACTGGAGCTGACCATATGCAAGGCGAGTGACTCACTACCTGTGCCTCTCTGCTTCCTATTAATGCATTTTTTAAACTTGTAACTTTGATGTAGTGATACATTTACAGAAGATTTTCCAAGCTGATCCAGTTTCCATAGATATCCTTTCATATCACTTGATCACTTGAATCCCGTTATTCATTGATTTGCTCGAGCAGGCGCCAGTAACATTTCCATTGGACCCTATCACGTGCCAATGTACCCCAATGGCATCTGGTTGATTCAGGGATATGAAGAGCCTCAAACCGTTCCTTCAGGGTCTTGACAAGGAAGTCTGACCATCTTGTAGGTGGGCGGCCACGTGATCTTTTGACATCCCGTGGGATCCAGTCGGTAATGGCTCTAGTCCAGCGGTTGTCTCCAAATCTCATTACATGTCCAGCCCATCTGATTTTCGATGCCTTGGCAAACGAGACAGCATCCCTGATTCTGGAATAGCTAAGGAGGTCAGAACTCCAGATTCCTTCTCTCACTTGAGTGAGGCGTGATATTCCAAGCATAGCTCTTTCAATTCCTCTCTGGGAGACCCGAATAGCATTCTCATCCTACTTTCGTAGGGCCCAGGTCTCTGAGGCATATGTTAATGCAGGGAGAACGGTGGAGTAAAAGAGATGTGCCCGGAGCCGGAGGTTCTTTGTCCTTTTAGCTATTTCTTCGATGACTTTGAAGACATTCCATGCCGCTCTCTTCCTCCTGCATAGCTCAGTTTTCATCATGTTGATTTCTCGACCTAGGTACACATAACTGCTGCATTCAGAGATGTTTGCTCCATTGAGAGTGAATGGGGCCTCTGGAACTAGTTCATTCTTCATGAACATAGTTTTCTTTAGATTCAGCTGTAGACCTATCTTTCCACATTCTCGGTCAAAGTCAGCCAGCATTTGTGCCGCTTGGCTAATGTTTGGTGTTATTAGAACGATGTCATCAGCGAAGCGGAGGTGGTGTAGTTGCCGACCATCTATCTTCGCTCCCATTCCTTCCCATTCTAATTGTTGCATGATGTTCTCAAGGGTGGCGCTGAAGAGTTTGGTGAAATGGTATCACCCTGTCGAACCACTCTTTTCACATTAATGATCACTTCTTTGTAAAATGGTGAGACCCTGCTGGTGAATCCGTAATACAGCTCACGAAGGATCTTGATGTATTGGGTTTGAACACCCTGTTTGGCTAGGGCTTCGATGACTGCTTCAGTCTCCACAGAATCAAAGGCTTTCTGTAAATCAATGAGCGTGAGACAGAGCGGCATCTTGTACTCCCTACAAACCTCGATGAGCTCGGTTACTGTGTGGATATGGTCGATTGTGCTGAATCCTTTATGGAAGCCTGCTTGCTAGCATAGTTGTCCTTTATCTAGTGTTCTGCTAATCCTATTCAGGATGACTCGTGTAAACAGCTTGTAGATGACAGACAACAGACAGATGGGGCGATAGTTGCCAATGTCGTGAATGTCTCCCTCCTTGAACAGTAGAACTGTCCTGCTGGTTTTCCATTGGGAGGGCACCTTGCATTCAGACAGGTAGCGTGTGAAGAGCCGAGCTAGTGTATTGATGAGTACGGACGGCAGATTCTTCAGGTGTTCGGGTCTGACTTTGTCTGGGCCTGGTGCTGTTCCCTTCTTTACCGACGAGATGGCATGTCGATTTCAGAGGGGAGAACATTGGGAATGACATATCCATCCTGTGGAATTTGGTATGTGGGCAGGTGGATGTGGCTATCAAAGAGATTAGAGTAGAAGTCATGGATAATCTTCTCCATTGCCTTTCTGGAAGATGTGATAGATCCATCAGGGTGTTGGAGGGCAGTCATCTTGGTCTTATAGTTGGCAAAGGACAGGTGGGCAGTGCGAATGCTTTTCCCGGCTTCTGCTGCATCTTCCAGTATTTCTGCTCTTCTGTCTTTGAGGTCTTTTATCGCTTCTCTGCACCGTTTAGCAAGCTTGGACATTAGCATTTGGTCTCCTGAGGCTCGCGCCTTGCCACGTTGGCGAATGAGCTCCAGAGTTTCTGAAGACAAAGCGTTCTTTTGTGTCTTTCTCTCTCTCGACATTCTTCGCACAACCATGGAGGTGCTGAACCAGTTGGTTGTATTCTTCATCGATATCGTCAATGATGGTATCTTCCCATGTTGCTGCAATGGTGCCAAAGAGTTCCCAGTTGGTGGTTGTTCTGGGAGTTCTCTTCTTAAGCTTTGCAGCCTTTTCTCCCGGTTGCAGGAAGTAGAATTTTGCATGAAGGAGACAGTGGTCCAATCCTGTGTGGAATTTGGGGACGACAGCTACATCGGTCAGACAAAACCATCGATTGAAGATGATGTGGTCAATTTCATTGTGGAACTGTCCGCCAGGAGATTCCCATGTCCAACGTTCGCTTCAGCTTTCTGGAACTGTGAGTTCCCATGAATGGTCTTGGTGGACATGATGAACTCAGATAGTCTCTCACCCTGTTCGTTCCATTCTAGGCCATGGGTCCCGATGTGGAGTTCTTCAGCCGATCTTCTTGGTCCTATCTTGGCATTAAAATCACCCACTATGATCTTGTAGAAGGTCTGATCTTTTTATAGAACTCCTCCAATTCCATGTAGAATTTCTCAATTTCATCTTCTTTGTATGTGGATTTTAAGCAGTTTAACAATAACTGGTGCGTAGACAATGAAGATAGAAATTGCTGGCAGTTGGCCACATCTCTTCAAGTGTAATCGTCCTATTCGGTTTGTTAGGCATTCAAATGAATCAATGTTGGCGGCCATGTTCGTGTTGAAAAGTACACCAACGCCACCGATGCCTCTTTCGTCGCATGTTCCAAGGAACAATTCTTCTCCGTTGTCAAATACAGCATGATGCGACTGATGCCTCCTCGTTTCAGTCACACCAATGATGTCGTACTTGATCTTTTGCGCTTAAACCATCAGATCCTCAATATATGCTTCTGATGCCAGCATACTTGCATTGAAAGTACATACAGTCATTTTAGTCCTTCTTCGTTTTGGCAGCCCAGGATGGCCATGAAATTTTATCAAGCACTGCTTGTTTGCCTTTCTTACTGCTGCCACATTAAAGGGCTCTTTTGGGGTCAGAAAAATAAACATTTCTGTTACTGGATTTGGCATATCGAACACGCATCGGACAGCTTGCCAGGCTCTTCCATATGGGCGCTATATTCTCATTACTTTGTGGGGCTCTCTCAGAGGGTGGGTAGATTATTGCGGTAATTTGGAGGTAAATCGCGGCTGCTGCGCAGCCTCATGCAAGGGGGAAAGCTGGTTTCTGCTCTGCCGGATGTACCTGTGTCTTAGGCTCAAGCATTCCTGCGCTTGAAATACTCTCCTCTGAAGGGCGGGTCTCTGCGTGGTGGGTCCTTGTAGGCTGGGTTTCTGACAAACCAGGCTGGAGACTGGATTAATCTGGGGGCTGAAGACTGGATTAGTCTGCTGGGTGGAGATCTTACCTGCTGCAGAGTGTGGATTGTGAAGATCGCTGCCAGCAAGGTGTGGGGGTTCCTCTGGGCTCCTCCGAGGCTTAATCGGGATGGTGGACTCGGGTCGAATGTTGCTCTCGTGGTCCATGGAATGCAGGGGGTTCAGCGGGGAAAGCTGGTTTCTGCTCTGCCGGGTGTACCTGTGTCTTAGGTTCAAGCATTTCTGCGCTTGAAATACTCTCCTCTGAAGGGTGGGTCCCTGCGTGGTGGGTCCTTGTAGGCTGGGTTTCTGACAAGCCAGGCTGGAGACCGGATTAATCTGCAGGCTGGAGACTGGATTAGTCTGCTGGGTGGAGATCTTACCTGCTGCAGAGTGTGGATTGTGAAGATCGCTGCCAGCAAGGTGGGGGGGGGGGTTTCTCTGGGCTCCTCCGAGGCTCCATCGGGATGGTGGACTCGGGTCGGAAGTTGCTCTCGGGGAAAGCTGGTTTCTGCTCTACCGGGTGTACCTGTGTCCAATATCATCTAAGGAGAGTACGAATAGTCTCTGAAGTGAGGCATGCGGGGTGCAGGATAAGCATCTGTCTCTATTACTTAACCTTGCTAAACATGCATGATTCTTTTTAGTATAAACATTAAAAATAATAAACCAAGGTAGTTAATAACAAGTCAACTAGCAAATGTTTGTTTTGTTTCATGATAAATAGATAATTTCCACTCTATATATCTTCTATATTCTGGGTTCAACCAAAATTTTGTTTGTTTGATTTTGGTTTTTGAGGCCACATATAGCAGTGTTCAGTCATGACTAAATGCTACTCCTGTAGTCACTCCTGGTGGGGTTTGGAGACCATATGCAGTGGCAGTGATCAGGGACCAAACTGGAGCTGACCATATGCAAGGCAAGTGACTCACTACCTGTGCCTCTCTGCTTCCTATTAATGCATTTTTTTAAACTTGTAACTTTGATGTAGTGTAGTGATACATTTACAGAAAATTTTCCAAGTTGATCCAGTTTCCATAGATAGCCTTTCATATATATATATATATATATATATATATATATATATATATATATATACCCTCAAGATGCCTAGCTTGCTTAATGAATTAACAATGATTGATTCATCACATTACCAGATTATAGACTTTAATGATATTTTCTACTATGTAGAGAAAAGTGAGTATTTTCAGTCTGATGTCTTTCTCATTCCAATATCCAATCCAGAACATTCACTTCACTTGATCACTTGACATCCCGTTATTCATCGATTTGCTCAAACGGGCCAGTAATATTTCCATTTGACCCTATCATGTGCCAGTGTAGCCCAATGGCATCTGATTGCTTCAGGAATATAAAGAACTTTAAACCGTTCGTTCAGGGTCTTTACGCTTGTCAGGGGGAGAGTGATATCACACTCTTCCAGAACATTGGGCTGCATGTATTTACCATGTCTCTTGAACTACCTCCTTTATATGGCAGTCATTTTTCTTTGACTCTTGGGACTTGCTATTTTATATAAATAATGAATAAATGTCTTGCAATACATTCTTTGAGATGAACTTGTGTAATGTTTTCTTGTGATTTGAGATTTCGAGGAAGGGTTTGAGATTTTAATTTTGAGGAAGGGTGCCTGATTTTATTTGATTGATTGATTGATTGATTGATTGATTGCTTTTTGGTCACACCAGGCAATGCTCAGGGGTTACTCCTGGCTCTGCACTCAGGAATTACTCCTGGCGGTGTGCGGGCACCATATGGAATGCCGGGATCGAACCAGGGCCGGCATGGGCCAGCCCTACCCACTGGACTATCGCTCCAGTCCCGGGTGCCTGATTTTAGTGGATTATATCCAAGAACAGTATGTAAGAATGATGTCTAACTAATATTGACATTGATCTCATGATAAAGTGACTATCTCTTATTTTTTAATCCTAATTCTTCCTTAAAATATTGCTAACACTTCTTATATTTAGTAAATTTTATTTTTTCACAGCAGGTTTTGTATACTGTAAAAACTCTAACTTGCATGGTGACTTAGGTGCCCCATACATTATTTGATCTTTTCATTCAGTGATTAAGTTTCTGTGACTTAGACTATAATCTGCTCCTTAAGCCACACATAACTGAAAATTCTATATTTTGTGTCATGACACTCTCTGAAAGCTGGGAAGTTCACTATGTCCATAGTTTGGAATAGATTTCATAGCCAAAGGCAATTCTTGCTCTGCTACACCGGGAGTCAGTGAATTACAGTTAATTCTATTTAATGTGTATTAAGACAGTACTTTTGCTTTTCTTGAATGCTACATTTGCTATTAAAGCCTTTAGGTAAATTTGACTATTATATTAGATTTTGATACTATGTCCAGCTTATTTAAAACAACCTTCCATGGTTAAAATTGTACATCTGCCTTTCCAAGTAAACTCTGTGCCCAAACAGTGTTGGAAACATGCATAGTTAAAGAAAACTATTTTCTAATTGTACCTTTAATCTTTTGTGATTTTTTGTGTTTCACTCAGAGCTGAAGTGCTTAACCTTCCCCAAAGCATTATATAGATTCAATACAATTAGTATAAAAATACTCATGATACTTGTAACATCTTAGATCAAATGCTGGTGAAATTTATATGGAGCAATAACCAGTCCCAGCCCCAACCCCCCAATAGCACAGTGACCCTAAGGAAAAAGAAGATGGGAAAATTCTCTTCTACTAACTGCAAAGGAAACCCTAATGCTATAGTAATCAAAATAGTGTGAAATATAGGATGGAGCGATAGTATAGTGAGTAAGATGCTTGGCTTGCATGTGGCTGACCCAAGTTCAATCCCTGGCATTCGTGTAACTCCCCTAAGTACCACCAGAAGTAATCCCTAAGTGCAGGAGTAACCCCTGAGCATTGCTGGGTGTGGCCCCAAAACAAAACAAAACAGACAAAAAGAAGAAAAGGTAATAAAAATAATTAATTAAGCTAAAAACAACAAAACCAAAATAGTGTGAAATATAGGTAGACTGTCAGACCAGTGGAATGAATAGATGTGAGGGTCCAGAAACAGATCATCACGTACATGGAAGGTTAACCCTCAATACAAGGTTAAAGTATGAAGTGAAGCAAAGAAAGTTTTTTCAACAAGTGATGTGGGGACAACTGCTCTGTCACATACTGTTTCCCCCAAAAAAAAATCAGTTGTCTCGTTTCTAACACTGCAAAAAGCTAAATGTAAGTGTATTAAAGACCTCTATATCAGACCTGAATCATTGTTGTATTGATGAAAACATAGTACACTTTGTGGTGTTATCTTGAGGGACTTTCAATAATGCAATGCCATTTGCCAAGCAAGTGGGAGCAAAGACAAAGACATAAAACCACATTGAACTCAGAAACTTCTGAACCACAAAAGAAATGAAGACCATAATTAAAAAGGCTAGGAGAAAATATTTGCCCACCAGTCATCTAATATATATTCAATATATATAAACCACTGGTAGAACTTAAGAGTAATAATAACAACCAACCCCCTCAAAGAAAACAGAAGAGATGAGCAGAAACCTCTTAAACTTTTGTGTCTAGTTTGTTATATGTTTGCTTTTAAGCACTTAGTCATTGTAAAAGCTAGTATGAAATACTGGAACTCTGACTTTTAATTATAACATTAATTATATATTAAATCATACAAAAATAAATCAGTTTACTTCTTATGTTGTACCACTGCCAATATAGATTTTCATTTTGGTTTGGTTTGTTTTGAGGAGCAATGGTAGAAAACATTTGGTAATAGGAAATAGGAAACAAATGAAATGTCTAATTTCATTAATGTAATGAAATGTTTAATTTAATGAATGTATTTCTGGTTTCCAAGAGAAATAAAGCGTCATCACTCAGGGCATTCAGTGTGCTGGTGTGTGCTGGAGCTGACTTGTACCAGTTTGTAAGACCCAATCCTTTATTCTTAAATTTTGTAACTTGGTTATTCAACACAGTCACTAAACATTGAATTGTGGATTTAAATCACAAGCATATACCCTTGAGAACTACGGAAATAAAACTAGACTCTTATTGCTGAATTTCCTTATTGCTGAATAATCCCTTATTGTCTTTTTTTGTGTGTGCTCTTGAGGTTACTGATGTCTACTTCATCCATGTTGCTGAAATTCTCTGCAGCAGTGTGCATTGCCCTTTCAATTTTTGTATAGACTTCCTGAGACTGCTTGGTAATTTACAATGAACATTCTGAATTTTTATTTTAGAAGGATTAAATATGCTGGGAAATCACATGACTTAAAATCACTCTTCTCTTGTTATTGCTGACTTATTGTCTGTTGCTGACTTCCTGTCAAGTATCCTATGCTCAGAAGCCTCAGGGAATTTTCTGTCGAATTTCCTCAGCATGCAGTATCATTTCTTCTAATATAGCTTTAACAATACTTCTGTTGTTGTTTGTTTTTGCCACAACTGATGGTAATCAGTGCTTACTCCTGGCTCTGAACTCAGGGATCACCCTTGATGGGCTCGGGGACCATATGGGGTGCAGGGATCAAACCAGCGTCAGCTGGATGCAAGGGAAACCTTACCAACTGTACTATCTCTCTGGTCTCCTTTATTGCTTTAGTTCTGAGTATCAAACCCAGGGCCTCATGCATGTCTGGTCTATGTTCTACTACTGTCCTCTTTCCACTCTTCTCACCTGGTTATCTTTGTTTCATCAGAAGTTATATGTCATTCTTTCAGAAAAATTATGTTGGAATATCCTCCTTAAAATAGCCTGCTCTTTTCTGCATTCTCTTTGATCACTTGACATTCTGTCATTATTTCTTTATTTTTTACAAGACTTACTACTCTCTCCAAGTATATAGTTTGCTATGTATCTTTATCTCTTACTGTAATAAAAACTCTATGAATAGGGGCTTTTTATTTCTGGAATATCAATGCTGAAAACAGGGCTATACTCACAGTAGATGACGAATATATTTTTGTTAAGTCACTTGTCACTTGTCTTCCCATTGTTCATCGATTTGCTAGAGCAGGCACCAGTAATATCCCCATTCATTGGGAATGAGGTCCATTATTGTTACTGTTTTTGGCATATTGAATATACCACGGGTAGCTTACCAGGCTTTGTTGTGTCTCTGGGTGCATCCTAAGGGATCCAGTCGAGAAAGGAACAGTGTGCTAATAATTGTTGGAAATGATAATACCAGCATAGAACTGAGCATTGAAAGTGGCAAAGGGATATAATGATAACCTCTATATGTGTGTATTGCAAGCCACAATGTGTAAGAAAAGGAAGAGAGAGAGAGAAAGAGAGAGAGAGAGGAGGAGGAAAAGTGCCTGACACAGAGGCAGGCTGAGGGAGGGTGGAGGGAATCAGGGAAAATTGGTGGTGGGAAATGGGCACTGGTTGAGGGATGGGTGCTGGAACATTATGTGACTGAAACCCGACATGAACATCCTTCTAATTGTATATCTCAAGGCGGTATAATAAAAAAAGGTTTAAAATATGAATAGCCTATCAGTGAAAGATATCTAAATTAAAACAGTGTTTTGTTGCAATAATATTTGAATGTTATAGAAAATAGTCAAAGTATGACCTCTTGAATGGAAAGATCCTCTAAAATGCTGAGATAAGGTATTCAAAACAAACACTAGATATATTAAAGAGCATTAAACTTTTGTTAAGTTTATGGGGAATGGAACTTGGGAATAGACTATCAGATTCTAGAAAATCTTAGATGGAAATGAGATTTGTGCATCATCGATTAAGCTACACTTGTCGTTGGAGATGATTTTTCTAAAGCAACAGTAATTACAGGGATGAGGGAGAGGGTTTTGTTGCAATGAAAAACAGCACATATAGAAGTTTTCATGGCATTTTTCCAGATAAAGGAGCTAGCTGTCAAGAATTGCCTTCTTTCCCAGAAGAACTTTTGCAAGGTAGAAGCTGAGGCTGCAGTTTTATTCCAAGCTCAACTTTGTACATTATGAACAAAGAAAATGCAGAGGTGCATTTTCAGCGACTTTGATGAGAGTAGCTCTTCCTAATATGTGAGAGACTGAATGAGTTTATTGCTGACTTTATTTATTTGCTTTGTGGCCTGAAGAATCGAACCCAGGGGCCCCACACATACAAGGCCAGAGCTCTCCTACTGAGCCATGTCCCTGGCCCTCCTGCTGACTTCCTCAAAGTGTGATTTGGGGTTTCATGTTATTAATTGCTGCTACTTGCTCTCACTGTGCCCAGCTGATCACGAGGCACCCGGAAGGGATGGAGGGTTCTAGCCCTGGCCTGCCACTCCAGCAGAGCCTCACAAGAAGCCAGAGGAACCCCCCACACCATGAGGGTCGCCATTTTCGACATCCGGACTCCCCTTTCCTCACAGCTCCACCCAGCAGAAGAGCTGATCACAGCCTGGCTCGTCACCAACCCACCCCTGTAGCAGTCTTTTCCAAGCCCGACCCAGGTATGCTGATCCAGAGACTCACACACTTGGGGCAGAACTGCTACCTGCTCTCTCTGTGCCCAGCTGATCATGAGGCGCCCGGGAGGGATGGCGGGTCTAGCACTGGCCGGCCACTCCAGCAGAGCCTCGCAAGAAGTCAGAGGAACCCTCACACCATGAGGGCCACCATTTTCCACATTCGGACTCCCCTCTCAGAGCTCCACCCAGCAGAAGAGCTGATCACAAGCCTGGTTCATCAATAAATGCTCAAGATTTGAGGTGACTACAAGAGTATCCCACCTGCACAGCAGAGCTTGGCAAGCTACCCGTGTCATATTTGACATGCCAAATACCAGTAACAATTATATACCTCACTCCCATGACTTGATGGAATGGTTTGAGGCTCTTTATGTTCCTGGAGTGGGCAGATGCCCTTGGGCTAATTCACACGTGAATATTGAGATGTTGAATATTAACCTATTGAGATCTTACTGGTGCCCACTTGAATAAATCGATGAAGTCAAGTGGAAGTCAAGTGATCAAGTTATTAATTACCAAACCATTAATTTCTATTTATTGTAATGGTATTAACACTTTATCATCCATTATTAATTGATCATGGACTTGTCTATAAGACATAAAGTACTAGAATGTATGATTCATGATCTGGCAGGAGCAGATAAGGCCTCTGAGGAGTATTATGAGGGACTGGGATCTAGCACAGGACTGAGAGACGTATACATTCATGCTCCTGGAATCCCTGTTTAGCCCCTGGTTCTCTATGACTCCAAGAACATTGCAGGGTATAGTTTTTGCAGTCCTTAAGCACTGTTAGGTATTGAGGTACCCAAGTGCCTCCCAGCACTACAGGGCCCAAGAAGCACCACATCCTTTGACCCTGGCATTCAACTCTGTGTGCTCAGAATTGCACATTAAACTCTCCAGGCTGAGTATTGCACAATTAACTCTCTGAGCTGAGTATTGATGGCAATGAGTATTGCCAGGATCCTGAAAAAATGATAGGTAACAGTAACAACAACAACAATAAAAAGTGGCTTGAGAATTGGCAATGAGTTGGGGAAAACACTTTCAATCTCTTTTCTTTGCGGGTTGGTTAGGCCCCACCGGTGGTGCTCAGGGCTTGCTTGCTCCTGGCTCTACACTCAGGGATCATTCATGGTGGGGTTTCCAGAGCCCATATGGGATCCTGGGGATAAACCCTGAATCATCCACAAGCAAGGCAAGTACCTTTCTCACTGTACTATTGCTCTAGGCCCTCAACATATTTTTAATTTATTCCACTAATGTGTTTAAGAAAAAGTACCGATTATATGCCAGACATTGCTTAGGGGCAAGGAATACAATGATAGAAATACTTTTTATTATGAAATGATCTAATGAGGGAATAAACAAACTAGTAAATAGTCTGTTGCAGTACAGGTTGCAAATGAGAAAACTCAAGGTCTTCAAAGAACAAATCAAAGATACAACTATCTTTGACTTGTGAAATTTGAAAAGGTTGTGATGATTAGCTTTTCTGATGATTGTTATCAAAAGATGATGATGATTACATTTTGATGATTATCATCCTGATGATGATTTGCTTTGTAGGTTGACAATCTCTGCCTGGTATGCAAAAGCAAATTTGAAAAAGGGCTGTCTTCTTTTTCTTCAAGTTTTATTTTATTAAAGCACTGTGAGTTAAAATTATTCATAATAAGGTTTTAGATATACAATGTTTCATCACTGATGCCACCACCAGTGTCAGCTGCCTTCCACCAGTGTCCCCAAGTTGCCTCTCCTATGCCAATACCCCAGCCCCAGCTCCAGCCTGTCATCTTGACAGAAATCATTTCAGTTTGGTTATTAAGGTTTTGATTTCGTGATTTCAGTGTTGTTGACTCTGTTGCTTATATACTTAGCTCTGTCACTCCTTAGCAACACTGATGTACCTGAGTCTACTTGCTGCTGCCCCTTTTGCCTCTCATCTATCTCTTTTTCCTTCCCTTTCATAATATTTTTTTTCTTCTCCCCCATACTTTGGGGCCAAAGGTGATCTAGGCATCCTCCTTTAAACCATTGCATTTTCTCATCCAGTTAACTCTAAGTAGAGAAATTAGTTTCTTGATGTTTTAAAATGGATTCTTTTGGTGAAGGGGAGAGAACTGGGGACATTGGTGGTGGGAAATGGGCACTGGTGGAGGGATGGGTGCTGGAACACTATATGACTGAAACCCAAACATGAACATCTATGTAATTGTATATCTCCCAGTGGTATAATAAAAATTAAAAAGAAAAAAATAAATAAAATGAATTAACCTGGAGAACCATCCACCCCTAATTTATTTCTCAATTTCTTTTGAGTAGATATGACCATTTTGCTATTTCTAAGCTACTCATAAGATGTTGCTGAAGGTGAAGATGAGGAGAGATAGTCATAATTTGCCCTAGTGAACTGATCTGAGCACATTTATAGTCAGAGAGGAGAGTGGAGGTTTAGGAGTCAGTGAAGGATCATCTGTTAACTCAGGGAGAGATAATGCAGTCTAAGCTATGGTGGGGAGACTGAACATTGGACTAATATTTTAAAATCTTTCCTGATTAAAATTGCATATTTATTCTGTGGAAGGAACCTCATGCATGTTCATCCAGTGATTGCACAAAATTATTACCAAGCTTAATTTTCTTTGTTTTAATCATGCTCCTTGGTTTGATAAAGTCTATAATGCCAGTGAAAGCAGTTTTTGAAGAATAAGCTGTGTTTGTACATGCAAAGCCTTAGAGAGACTTAGTGTTCAACATTGGGAGATGTTTTAATTTGATCAGAGTCACAGCCAAATTCCTCATTATCATCAATTTAATTGAAAAAAAAAAGACTCAACCTCGGTCTTCCTGTCAAATTTGATTGTCAGGTAGCTGCTAGCTGGGGATGCACTGTAATGTTGCATACCTGAAATCTCTTGAGACTTCTTGCAGAGAGGTGATATGTGTGTAACAGGAGGCAGAAAATATTAATGTGAGGAGATACGTTTTTCTCTGTTCTGGCTTAACCAATTTGCTATGTAGATTGGCATAATCTTTAGAGAACAAAGAATAGAATTGTGGATGGATTCTTGTGAAGAGTCTGTCTTGAGAGAAAAGGAGAGGATAAAAAAGGAAAAGATTAGGGCTGGGGCAATAATGCCGTGGGTAGGGCACTAATCTTGCATGTGACCTACCCAGGTTCAGTTCCCAGGTTCAATCGATATTGTCCCCCCAACCCTCCCTGTTGTATTCCCTGAGTGCAGAACCAGGAGTAAACTTTGAGCACTGAGCACCCAAGCCAATAAATAAAAACTACTACTTAAAAAAAGGAAAAGGTAAAGGAGAAATTTATACCAAGAGATAGAGAAAAGAGATTAGAGAAGAGAGTTGAAAGGAAGAGAAAGAAAGGCAAGTTGAAAACTGACAATAATGAGACATCACAGAAATGAGAAAGATGAGATTTTAAAGAAATTATTATAAATGTAATTTTTAAAAATATTTTAAGAGAACTACTTTTAAAATAAAATCTTTAAAATATCTAAAAATATTTTTAAGAGAACTACTACGGTTTGAGGCTCTCCTTATTCCTGAAGCAACCAGATGCCATTGGGCTACACTGGCACGTGATAGGCTCAAATGGAGATGTTACTGGCGCCTGCTCAAGCAAATCGATGAATAACGGGATGTCAAGTGATCAAGTGACTGTGAATTAGAATTAATTTCAGCAGTCTTTGTATGTTGCATATTTTCTCAGAATATAATATTTCCCCATGTCCTGAATTTCATGGGAAAGTCCTAGAAACAGAAATTGTCTTCCTATTTCAAAATAGATTAGTACTGAATCCAAACCAAGTATAGAGAAAGTAAACGCTTTCATATAATACTTATATCTGATTGCGCAGAGACTCAGGCTTGTGACTCAATGGTAATTCAAATTCACCTCTAGTCACCACTACAAAATTGTATTAGTGACTTTTAAAATGCTTAATCAACCTCATGACTTGTTCCAGTGAAGTATAAATGAAGCATGAAGTCTACTTTTACCTCACTGGTTTTACTGACAAGGTTTTATAATAGATTAAAGCGGAATTATTTTTTGAGAATTACTTTTGAATTTAGCGAATATTCGCAACTTAACATCTTTGTTAACTACTCAGCTCATTGTTTTGATCTTGTTAGGCCTTGGGCAAGATACAAGGGTGCACTCCTAAAGCTTCTGTTTTCTTTTGATCATAGAGTAGCTGATGGATTTTGTAAATGAGGTTGCTTTGGGTACTCTAGATTAAATAAAAATGGCAGATTTGAAACTGTTTTTAAATAATACAATGAAATACAGTCATATATGCTAGTGTTGGTTTTTACTTGGCTATGCTATTTTATAGAATATTTAAAATCCTGCAAACAATTACATGGTAGCTTTACCTAGAAGACTGTACACCTGTGCCATGGGACAGTGCAACTACATTTTCCTCAGCAGGGAAACTGCACTTTGCAGGTGTTTGCTAACATGGTTTCTGAGTAGAAGATAAATGATTTGCCATTGTCAATGCATTTCATCAAAACAGCAAAAAGGATTTTATCAATGTGTGGACTGTCACCCAGATGTATGAGATATTCTTTGAAAGTCCCCAAATTTGGTGAGCCAGCAACTATAACAGATAGGGTGGGGTTTTCTTAGAGGTAATAGCCAGAATTACCTATTACATCTGTAATGGGTTCACAGATCTTCCCTAGATCTGTGGACATTTTTCATTTTACTTCTGTTTGGACTATGCTTATAAGCCCTTTTATAGATTGCATTGAAAACAATACCAACAAAAACATAACCACATCAAACAAAAAACTGTTGACATTAAAAAAATCTATTATTTATGTGTTTCTTAGTTTAATAGTCTTCAACTTCAGCAGGTGCTCAAAGGGCCTGGGTACTCAAATTTGGGTGAATTAATCACCCAATTCAGTGCTCAAACCTGGCAGGGCTCAGGAGCATGTGGTTTGGGGAATTAAAATCTTATCCAAGGCAGAGCCCACCCCTTTGATTCCTAACTAAGCACATTCTATTTCTATGTTTTTTACCAAAATTTTAACCACTAATTAAAACATTAAAATAACGTATAAGAAAATAAATATCAACTTCCATTTCACACCATATAAAATGTATTGAAAAATAAGTGATAGATTTAAGCATATAGGACAAGATGGTAAAAATTTCTTAGGAAAATAAGAAAGTGCAGCACTATATAGCAGAGGCAATAGGAGATACTACTCTTAGACCTCAGAGTTGTATTTGGTCAGCAGCAACTAAAGGGTCAATAACACCACATGTTTCTGTGAAGAAGATAAGCAGGTGGTCCACAGGTACATACAATAATTTTGAACTCAGTTTTAGGGAAATAAAAATCAAAACAAACCCCTGAGAATTGCTTATATAAAAAAAACTGAAGAAATGGATAGGTGTGAGAACAAGTCATGTACATTGCCCAAGGAATGTTAATTGGTGGAGCCTCTGTGGAAAATGGCATGGAGTTTTCTTTAAGATATAAAAATGGAAATGTTGTGTGGTTGACTGACACCAGTTTGAGTCATTTATTCAAAATATACAAAGACACTAACTAGAGAAAAATATTTCTACCACTGTGTTTGTAGCAACATTGCTTATAGAGGCCAAAATGTGGAATCAATCTAAGTGTTCATTGATGTAAAACTGTATAAAGAAATTTAGTACATATATTTAACGGATTAGTATGCAGGTATTACAAAAGATGAGATTATTAAAATAAATCTTCAAGTGATGAAATTGTCCCTTTTGTAACAACATGGATGAACTCAAGGTGATTATGTTAAGTGGAATAAATTAGGAAGTGAAAGACAATTACCAATTGACTGGTTATTCAAGACAAAGGAGCTAGTAAATCACAACAACAACAAAAAACATCAGACTCTGAAAACAATAGCCTTTACCAACAGGAAAGGAAAAGTGGGAGCTGTGGGCAGAAGGGTCATAGTTTTAGAGTCTGCACTGGGATAACTTCAGGCGCCAGAGGGAGGGGGAAAGAGGCGGGGGATGCGGAAGGGTCAGCAGATGAAGTGAAGGGCAACAGGGACATTATGGGATGAGTACTATACACAGAAAGGAATGCAGCTGTGGTCTCAGAATCTTGTAGAATTAATAGTAAATCAATGAAATGTGTCTTTAGAAAGTGGGCGGAGGATGTGTTCAAGCGATAGAACCTGAATTTCGTTCCTGTCACTGCATGCTGGCCTGCTCCAGCCCTGCCAGGTGTTGCCTCCTTACCTGCCTCCCTTACCAGCACCTTTGGGTGTGGTCTTCATGACAACAAAAGTCAAACAAACTTGAGCCCAAACAGAATGCTAAGAAAATGGAAAGGTAGACCTCGTTCTCGGAATAACTATTTGCAATACGAAATTTACAAGTATGTTTACAGAATTAAAAGGTGTCGGGACACCGCTGGGGTCCCCGACAGTGCTGGGAAGCAATTTCCCTTCTACCTCCAGAGCTGGCGGGGAATGGATGAAGACTCAGGAATCCAATGCAGTTTTAAAAGGCTTTACTTACCACAGGTTCAGGATACAAATCAGCAATAGGAAAAACCCGGTGCTTAGGATTCCTGGCTAGAACCCCAGTCACATGTAGGCCAAGATGGCGGCTACCACGTGTAAAGGCCCTGTAGAGAGGAGACAAAGAAAGACTCCCAAGAAGAGTGCGAGCTCACAAAGAGAGAGCCCTAAAGAGAGAGGGAGCCAGAGAGGAAGCAAGCTAGTGTTATACCCTGCAACTCAGACCTCCAACTATTATGGGAAGCAGGCAGGGTCAAATGCCCTCAGGCAATTTCTCCCAAAACCTCACCTAGGCACTTTTATATGCTAATGTTTTGAGCCAAGATCTGCCTGGAAATGCCTTTAAAGGGTAGAGAAGGTGGTTTCTGAGATGGCATGCCTCTGTACCAAAGACTATACTAATGCCAGTTAAATATTTCTCCAAGCCTTCACAAGAGTCTCCTCTACTTCACGGAAGTTTTGTATTTTAGTTGCTTTGAGTTATCAGGGAGCCATGCTTGCTTGCTTGGAGGCAAGCAGCATTTCTCTCTGGTCTAATTACTTAGAGATCCAACGTGGTCAGGCAGATATGCTGGTAATATCTAGCTAGTCCCACGATGATTGTGGTAGCATGAGAGAATATTTATACCAGCCAGTACAGAATACCTGGTCAGATAAACTGCCACATTTAAACTACCCCTTATCTACGAAGTGATCTGCAGGAGGCAATCCAGGGCAGATGCAGAGGCTTTTAGGCTTTTAGGTGTCCTGCAACAAAAAAGTTTCCCCCATGAATCAATAATAAATGACATAGAGGCAGATAACAAATTGGGCAAAAAAAAATTGAACAGACAGTAAAGAGAAGAGGAAACTCTGAAGCATCTGAAGATGTATCAATATAATCTGTCATCCCTGAAATGAAAACTAATGCATACAATATACACAAAAGTTGAAAGCTAAACTAATATTCCTGATTTACTATATATTTTAGAATGTCAACAATTAAATCCTGACCATATCGGCCTATGTAATGCAACTGGACTTCTCATTTATTGACAGTGCAGAGCAAATGTTAAATTACTTCAGAAAACAGTTGAGATTTTCTTCAAAAGTTATCATATACTTCTCCATGCCCGAGCAATTCTACTCCAAGATAGATCTCTTACCCAAGAAAAGTGAAAACAGATTTCTTTTTTTTTAATTTTTTAAAGTATTTTATTATACCACTGTGAGATATACAATTACAAAGATAAACAATTAAAAAGTTCATATTTGGGGTTTGGTCATACAGTGTTCCAGCACCCATCCCTCCACCAGTGCCCATCTTCCACCACCAACGTCCCCGGGTCCCTCCCCCCACCCCGAGCCCACCTCCATGGCAGGTTCTTTATTTCTTTCCCTTTCTCTCTCTTTCTCTTTTCCTTCCCTTCCAGACTATGGATTACAGAACATACATTAAAGGGTTGTCATGTGTATCTTTTGCCTGTATTTAATGCTCAGTTCTAGGTTGGTATTAGTACCCTCGACAATTGTTAGCACACTGTTCCATTTTCTGTCTTACCTAGCCTCTGACTCCCACATCTCTTTGACTCAACCATTCTCCCTGCATTAACATATGCCTCAGAGACCTGGGCCCTACGAAAGCAGGATGAGAATGCTATTTGGGTCTCCCAGAGAGGAATCGAAAGAGCTATGCTTGGAATATCACACCTCACTCGAGTGAGAGAAGGAATCGGAGTTCTGACCTCCATCGCTATTCTAGAATCAGGGATGCTGTCTTGTTTGCCAAGGCATCGAAAATCAGATGGGCTGGACATGTAATGCGATTTGGAGACAACCGCTGGACTAGAGCCATTACCGACGGATCCCACGGGATGACAAAAGATCACGTGGCCGCCCACCTACAAGATGGTCAGACTTCCTTGTAAAGACCCTGGAAGGAACGGTTTGAGGCTCTTCATATTCCTGAATCAACCAGATGCCATTGGGCTACATTGGCACGTGATAGGGTCCAATGGAAATGTTACTGGCGCCCGCAGGAGCAAATCGATGAATAACGGGATTCAAGTGATCAAGTGATATAGTGATCAAGTCCTGGCTCATGCGAGTAGAACCCAAAGGCATCTGCTTGCTCCAGGAATATAAATTAGAGCTTCAAACCATTATATTGAAGTATAAGTGGATATGGAAACAAATTTGTACATAGGGTTTGTGCATTTCATTGTCAATGTCATATAAATAAACTGTATGTTGAACTGTACTACCCAAATTTTCTACTTGGAATTAGGAAAATACTAGAATTTTAGCATTCAACTTCTGTGCCAAAATGGACCATAAAATAAACTATCTTAATAGTGCTTTTGAAATACTTTAAATGTTTGTATCAGGTACTTTTTAAAATAATATCTGCATTTTTAAAAGGAAGAGTCATAAACCTTTTATAAATTGATAATATTTTCAAAATTCTTTTTATGATCTTTGAATTATAATATGCAACTAGTTAAAAATACAGTCACAGGATAGTATATGTTAGTTAAAAAATATATTGACATTTGAAAATTTTAATTTAGGCCAGCTCTCTATAGAAATATCTTTTAATGAGAATTTTCTTATTAAAGTTTTTTTCTGTGGGTATACATAAAACTGATATATTACCCTAAGAAATAATGAGCAATATTAAATTTTTTATCATAATTACTTTATTCAGGGCAAGGCTGAATTGCTTTTTTTATAATCAGCATTTTGTTATTTGGTAATTTATTTATTTTTTTGCTTTTGGGCCACACTCGGCTGTGTTCAGGGCTTACTCTTGGTTCTGTGCTCAGGGATCACTCCAGGATGGGCTTGGTAGGGGCCATGTAGGGTGCTAGGGGTTGAACCTGGGTTGGCAGATGCAAGGCAAGCACACCACCTGGTGTATTACCTCTTTAGGCCTGTTAGTAGTGAGCTGATTGTGAATCAGACTGAGGCTGGGTTTGGTGCCCAGGGGGTCAGTAAGGACATAATGTTGACAATGGAGGGACTCCCCAAGTAGGAGTCATCCTAGGCGGAAGGCAACATTCCTGAAAGGAACATGGGTGCGAGCTAATGGGGGCTGAGGTTGGGGCCTGCAGTGCTGAGAGCAGAGATGGAGTTAGGCACTCTGACTCAAGCACTTTCTCCATGGAATTGTTAAGATTCGGGAAGTCAGAGAAAGATCTTAAGGAGTGCATGAAGTAGCCGTGGTGACAAAAGGGGAAGATCTTAGATGAGAATGTAACTAACCGAAAGAGACAGGAAACAATGAGTTCGCAAAGGGAAATTTGAATTTCTGAAATGACAGGAACCAAAACCTATAAGAAGTCCTGACAAACCTGATACTTTATTCAGCCTAATTGCTCACTGTGAGAGATGGGTGATTCTTAAAATGTATGCAGTTTATATTGATGTTTTGGAGAGAAACACAAGGAATACCATCTTGAATTGAAATAATTTGCTTAGAGGTGTATATGTATTAGTATACACCTTTAACCTCCATATTTTTACAGAGAAAGATGAAATATAGGATGATGATGACGCGACGGCGCGACGATGATGATGATGATGATGATGATTGCTTTTCTACTAAGCTTTTTCTCTGGCCCTCGAATGTAGCCATTTAATGAAGGTTGGCAGACATTGTTAGGAACCAGGATCCATCATTCTGGGATGTAGATAAAGAATGCTCCGCCGAATGCCAACCCGGCAGGGGTCCTGTCTGCTCTATCTCTGTTACCCCACCTGGAAAAGTTTCCCTTCAGAAATCCCTTTACATTTATGTTCATCTCAATAAACAAACGCCCTCAGATATGTAATAAACTAACCAGTAAAGATCAGGATTGTTAGGTGCCTGTCCAGGAGTGTTGTTCTTCTCCTTTTTAGGGATGATTGGTTCTTTGATAAATACTGTTTGTGGAGGACAGTCAGGGCTCTCAGTCCATGAGGCTGTGAGCTCCCTGATCCCATACATGTTCTCTCGCATTTCTGTCTCTTCTCTGAATCCTCACAGTGCCCTGCTTCAGGCCTGTTCATGGGGTACTGTTCCTGGCCCATTATGAAGTCAGTTATAAAATAGTTGCTGTATGTCTATCAGAGACAGACATGGGGCAGAGCTGCTACTGGCTCTCACTGTGCCCAGCTGCTCATGAGGTGCCCGGAGGGATGGCAGGTTCTAGCCCTGGCCCGCCACCCCAGCAGAGCATCACAACAAGCCAGACGACCCCCACTCCATGAGGACCTCCATTTTCCACATCCGGACTTCATCCTCGTCAGAATTCCATCCAGCAGACCAGCTTATCACAGCCCGGCTCCCGCAGCCGCAAGCAGCCATGCGATTCATCAATAAATGCTGGATTTTGAGATGACTACAACAGTATGCTACCCACACGGCAGAGCCTGGCAAGCTACCCGTGTCGTATTTGATATGCCAGATACCAGTAACAATTATAGACCTCATTCCCATGATCTGATGGAATGGTTTGAGGCTCTTTATGTTCCTGGAGCAAGCAGGTTCCCTTGGGCTCTACTTGCATGAGGCAGGTCATATGGAGATGTTACTGGTGCCCGCTCGAGCAAATCAAAGATAAACGGGAAGACAGTGATACAGTGATACAGTATATCTATAAAGCTACATGTCTTGTACTATCCTAGGGGTATAGAGGAGAATAGCATAGTAGTAATCACCCTATTCAAAGAGTTTACATGTTCCTAGATTGAGAGAGTAGAGGGATCATTATATGTGAATCATCCACTCACTAAAATAATGGTAAGTTCTATAAGGTACTAAAAATTGAATTATTAGGTAGAAATTGGGAAGGTGGGGCAAGTTAGCTCGGAATTTCAGCTAAAGCATCTGGACAAATCCAGGTATCAGTAATTGGAGAGGCCATAATGAGCATCTGGGGAAGATCATTTCTGGTTTTTTGTCATATTTTATATGCCAAATACTAGTAACAATTATAGACCTCATTCCCATGACCTGATGGAATGGTTTGAGGCTTTTATGTTCCTGGAGCATGCAGATGCCCTTGGGCTCTCTTAGCATGAGACAGGACATATGGAGATGTTGCTGGTGCCCGCTTGAGCAAATCAATGATGAACGGGAAGACAGTGATACAGTGAATTTTTAAGACCATGTGGCTCCTGAAGATCAAATCCAACCTCTACCAACCAACGCCCCCTCCCCCTTATTAAATCCATGTTCGACAGCCCTTGAGCTATCTTCCAGGCTTGGATATTGAGTTTTAAAGTGAAGGAGACCTTCTGAGAAATATGGACTAAAATTTTAAATGAGATTCACCACCATAGCCAGTATTTCTACAGAAGTATTTATTTGCTCAGATCATGGCAAAGACTAGTTGCATAGGTCCAGAACTACCCCATGCAGATATGCACAGAAACAGTGTCCCGTATTTCAGAAAACCGTTGTCCTTCCATACTCTTGGCTTCATAATGATCTTCTCTCTTTCCATCCCAAATCTAATCTGTCCCTAATCCATTCAGAGAGGAATTATAGTTCTGGACCACAGATAAGATGCTGAATAAGGAGAAAAGCAAGTTTCCTTCCTTCCTTCCTTCCTTCCTTCCTTCCTTCCTTCCTTCCTTCCTTCCTTCCTTCCTTCCTTCCTTCCTTCCTTCCTTCCTTCCTTCCTTCCTTCCTTCCTTCCTTCCTTCCTTCCTTCCTTCCTTCCTTCCTTCCTTCCTTCCTTCCTTCCTTCCTTCCTTCCTTCCTTCCTTCTTTCCTTCCTCCCTCCGTCCCTCCCTCTTTCCCTCCTTCCTCCCTCCCTCTAACTCTTCTTCCTTTCCTTTCCAAGGGAGGAGTGGTTGAAGTGAAAACTGGTGGCAGAATTATAGATTCTTCTAAAGTCTGGTGAAGCACTGGGACCAATAACTGGATGAGTGATTTGGATGCAAAAGAGACATTTTGAAATTGTGATTTAGAGGTGGTGGGCATTTCTAAGAGTGACTGAGTCTTAAGTGTAAACCGTGTGAAACTGTGGAGGAAAATACAATCACTAGTGCTTATCAGATATCAGAAGGGCAAAAACTAACCTGAGGTTTCAGGTGGAGGAGTCTGCTGTTGGAGTGTAACTGAATGTGGCCCTCTATAAAATCTTAAAATGCATGTGTTGAAATCAATTTCTTTATGATTTATTATCAGGAAGATAAAGAAATTGCTCTCACGTGTATTCCAAGAATTATGGCTGGGGTCACCTTGAGATGATGAGAAGCAAGAAAGGGTACCAGGCCATAACGACATTTGCACATCTTCAGAGGCTATACTAGAATTTTTCTTTTACATGTGTATCTACAAGAAATGAAGGAAGACAATTTTATTTCCTGCTGAAGCAAATTAAAACATTTGGAAGGGAAAAGGTATGCAAAAATAATAACTCTGATGAGCCATTTAATTCAGGATAGCTCTTATTTGCCAGCTATTAATTCATTTATAGATGATTGCATAAATTTTATTTGAATTTCACACCTGTCAATTTATTTCATCAATCACTCAGCATAGAATCTTGTTTTAGAGACCTAAATGGTCTGGAACAACTGGTTTTTCAAATGAATATGAACTTTTTAATAAGGAAAAGACAATACCTAAATATATACCTGCTACCGTAAAAGTGGATTTTTTTCCTGAATTCATGGGTTCTTGAGTATTGTACAAAATTCAGATGCTTAAGAAGCTCCAAGTTGATTGTACAGTTTAAATAGTTGGGTCCAGGTTGCTCCCAAATGTCCCCACAACTCCTCTTGCTCCGTACAGTGTCAGTCGCCCTGGCTCATGATGCCTTGTCCAGCTTAAGATGCCGCGCCCTGTTCCTGGCTGTCTGTCCTGATCTGTCTCTACACCATTTTTCTTGCCAGTGTACACATGCCTGAGCTGGAATCTGCAGCAGGAACCCTGTCCCCTGTGTCCCTTTGATGGGCTTGCTTCTCTGTGATCTCTCACTGGTCACTGAGGGCTGAAACCCAGTTGCTCCCTGTCTCCTTACTTTCTTAGTCTCCAGTCACAGCCCCATGTTCATGGGTGAGATCCCTGTTGTTCATCATCTGTCTGGGTGTGGGTGAGAGGCCATAGAGAGTGTTGCCCGCGAGGCACTTTCTGTTCTCTCCTACTATCTCCTACCCAGCCATCCCATTACCGATTTTGATTGGAAAACTTTATGGAAGGGAGGCTTAAAATGAGCAACTGACTGAACAAGTTCACCTAAATGAGCAACTGACTGAACAAGTTCACCTAGTACCACTCCCTCCTGCTTCGTCTTAACTTACCCATGGTACCAAAAATGAGAATGAAAATGAAAAATGTTATAATTTGTATGTCACACAGCCTATCTTTCGTATTGTTTTTTAACTTCATATCATCTAGGCTTGATTGCCTAGATGTCTTGATTGCCTTGATCATACTGATGCAGATATGATGATCAACCCAAAACTCCAGAGCACTAAGTTAATTTCAGTTGCTAACAGAATGCAGCATCTCAAAACAAAATATCAGCCATATGAACTAGGCAATCAGGGATTGCATATATAAGTGTCATCTTTAAAAAAAAAACCCATGATTTTGATAGATTTTTATATGTGTGTCAATTGCTATTATGACAGACTTAGAATGGAGAGGAACTAGCAAATACCTCTGGCTAACTACTGCTAACAGACACGTTCATATGTCTGTGTCTATAATTGAGACCAAATCATAATGTTTAAATAATTATTATTTCTATTACTATTCTAGTCATTTATATGTACAAACTCTTTAAGTTTCATGGTAGCATTGTGAGGTCGGGACCTGGTAATACTTCTATTTCACAGACATGAAAGCTGAAGAACTGGTCATTAATTAAATAACTTTTCACATATTGTAAAGCTATTAGCTAAGCCAGCATTTGACCCAGGAATTGATTACTGAACTGTGTAGCTTATACTATTTCATACTATTTTTCACTCTATGGGAGCTCCCAGCTTCCTACTAGTCAGCAAAGAACCTCAGATATTCCTCCTCTTTTACCTAACACTTCTTTCACTAACAAGCATCACAGGGGAAATTTCCTAAAGTTTCTCAGTGTTATCTTTTAATTATCTGTTGACTAAATTCACATTTCTGTCAGTGTTCCTTGTTTTGGTTCCATATTTCATATCTCTTTTCTGTACTCTACTTTGAAGCAGCCTTCTTTATAGATCCTAAACTGCTAGTGTTTGTTGAAAGAACTATCTCATGCTGTCCAAAAAGTCCTCAGATCTCAAGGTCAGAATAGGCATGAAACTGGGTGGTATGTTGTCACCTTGACAAAAAATAGCAGTGACTAAGGACGGTTCAGAACCAGCCAACAAACAAGGAGAAACACCAGTCTCATGGTTGAACTGAAGCGCGCCTCATGGTTGAACTTATGCTGTTCTAAGGGGTGAATAGGAATGCAAGTCTTCTCCCGTTCTTTTTCATCTCTTCTTTAGTCCCATGTGCCAGAAATAGAACACAATAAAGCACTCAAACATGTTCTCTTCTGTCACCAAACCAATGTCCTTAAAGTTTTATTAATTAGGCGGGCCACCCAACACTTTGATGATCTTTTGTAGAACACCTTTGGTTCTTGTTTTGTTTTGGGAGGGCCACACCCAGTGGTGCATTAGGGCATGCTTCTGGTTCTGGCTCCTGGTAACTACCTGTGGTGCTCAGAGGTCATATGATAAGCGTCTGGATCAAACCTAGGAGTCAAACTCACCCTGTTCAATGAGAAGGCGGGGTGGAGTGACAGCACCTTGCAGTTAATAGGTTGACTTGGAATCATCTCCTCCCTATCAAGCAATTATTTTAGAGACTACTGGGTAAATTAATGCTTCGAACACTCAAAATCTATAACTTGTCACCATCAAACATCAAGAAAAGGGATTTTTTTTTGTTTGCTGCATTTTAGCAGGAAGAAGCTGACTTCAGAATTTTATTCAAATCTTAGAGAATTGATTTTAGGACCAGCCACAAAATAAACATGAGAATTCTATGTTTGTCTTCACTGATCTCAGACCTTTTTTTCTTTTTTCTAATTTGTTACTTTTCAACAAGCAGCATTCTCTATGATCTGTCAGCCTAACAATGTCTGTGTGCTTACGATGTTACTACACTGGTCGGTGCAGTTTAGTGTCTGGTATATTCGTTCGTATAGAAGGGTTAAAACAGACATATTTGAGGAAATATTTAAGACCCAAGATCCCTTGAAGTTGGGGATGAAGGGGAGGTATTCTCAGTTTGGGACTTGAGAGGGATTGGAGCGGAGTTTACTTGGTCAAGGGACTCAGGAAGGGGTCACAGATGGTACAAAAATTGAGGGGCAGAATGAGGTCTGGTGCTCTCCACACAGTCCGCACACATAAATGATGAAAGAGGCCAACATCCTCAACAACTCTTTTTTTTAACATTTGGTGTCTTCCTTGATAACATTCTAGCAGATTAAAAAAAAAATAAAAAGGCCCACAACAAAACTGTAATTGTAAACATAGATGTGTTTTGCAACTTCTTCCACTTTAAACTTATTTCTTTCTTCTTTTTTTTTTGCTTTTTTTGGGTCACACCCGGCAACACTCAGAGGTTACTCCTGGCTCTGCACTCAGGAATCACTCCCAGTGGTGCTCGGGGGACCATATGGGATGCCGGGGATCGAACCCGGGCCGGCACAGCCGGCTGCATGCAAGTCAAATACCTTACCCGCCGGGCTATCGGCTCCGACCCTAAACTATTTCTTATATTAAGGTATACTTTATTACCAGAAGAGCTTCAGATATCCTTGAGGGTGATGATAGTCACTGATTTAAAAGTCTTTTCTTGTGACCTTAAAACCACAACTCACAACCTAACAGCTGTTCTGAATTTAAGGCTGATTCAGTCAGTAGCACTATTTAAAGGTCTTTCTAGTGCACATTGAAAAATGAGACAACAATCTCATCTCTTGTTCTTGTGTGGTGTGAAGCTAATTTGCCTTGGAAAGTTTTTAATCTGTGAATGTTTGCACTTTGAAAGACCACATTCTTAATTTGGACTGGAAACTGTGCCAAATATCTTGGCAACTTTACAAAAAGTGACTTTAATGTAAAGGGAAAATCATGCACTCTGAGGACTATCACAATATCTTGTGCTGATAACGTAAAAGTAGAATTAAAATGACATTTTCTTGTTAACTTAAATTTTAAAATTAAAGCACATTTTTCATGAGTAAGAAAATTCTTGAACACATATTTTCTTTTTTATATCTGTAGCAAATAAAATAAAATTTACTTCTATCTTTAATCAACAATTCTAATTAATGGTTGTGATCATTTGCTAACACGAGTCCCTATAAGAGGGAAAAGCAGCACAATATTTCTGCAGAATAGCAGAATTTCAAAATATCTCTGTAGAGCTGAGTGGGTCTTTGAAAATTAGCCATTGATTTGAATGTTTTAAAGAAAATTGAACTAGAATTATACTATCAGTAATAATTTCCAACACATGTTTCTACCAAACATCAATAAGCATCTTCTGTAGTGCTTATTAAAGCATTACAGGATGGTCCCTGTTTTTCCTAATTTGAAGAAGACATTGGCAGCTTAATTGGTTTTGTTGTCCTGCCTGGGAGTGAAAAGAGTAGAATTGATATTCAAAACTCACCTTTCGAGGACCTAAAAGCTTTCCTATATCAGAAAAAAAATCTTTTTTTCATGACTGTATTTTGGTACAGTGACGGCCAGGGGATAGAGAATTTTTTTGATCAGGATAAATATGTGAGGGTTATACGGGGTGTGAATTAATACAACGATCAATAATGATTACTGGTAACTAAGAGACAATAAGGGGGATACTGTGCTCTCTGGGGGAAACCAGTAGAGCTAAACTGTTTCAGCTCCTACCCACGCTACGGCTCATGGGGCAGCGAAAGGGGGAAACTAGCTCAGTCCCTGGCCGAGTTTCAACACAGCTCCTAGGACCAACAAACCGCGTGGGCTGCTGTGGCCACGCAGGCCAGGCTTGGAGCAGGGTTGAGTACCCTCCATCCCCACACCTCCAACGACCCAGTGGGCGTGACTATGAGCTCCGCGGCCTCCATGATCAGTAATGCTGGAGAAGAGGAAGGACCAGAGCGCACAGTTGCTCCAGCTTCTACCCAGCTGCTTTGCGGCTGCCTGAGCTTAAATAACAGCCAAGTTTCGGCCAGGTCCTTCCCAGGACTTGCCATAGCCCACTGTAATGATCAAATGTAGTTTCAGTAAACTGGGAGAGCTAGTGTGGGAATGGGAGTGGGTGGTGGGCTGTGGTGTTAGGTGCTGCTAGCGGCACATTGTGCTGGAACTGGTGGTGAGCAATGAGGACTTGCGACAACTGTACTATGAGGAGATTTGTCAATCACGGGGTGTTAGTCTTTTAAAAACTAAAATTAAAAAAGATAAAGGAAAAACTGAGTAGAGCAGACAATTCCCCCTGTTTGCAAACATCGGATATTTGTATGCCTTTGAAAAGTAAAGTATATTGCAGTATTTGACTATAAAAAATCCGACCAATAACATAAATGCTATCTGTATACTTATTGAGAAGCTTTATGATGAAATAATATTTTGGTTGAAAAATGGAGTCCCACAGGAATAAATATTCCTAAATATAATAAAACTAAGAAAAAGAAAGAAAAAATAAAGCTTTTTCATGATCCTGGGCCTGGAGTTAGTACAGTGGAGGAAGCGCATTACTTTGCCTGTATCTGATTCAGGTTTTACCTCTGGCACCCTCTGTGGCCCCCACTGCCTGCTAAAAGTGATATTCCTGGTAGCCAATAGGTTAAGCCCTGAGCATAGCTAGGTGTGAGCCCTAAGCAAAAAATAACCAAAAACCTTACAATCTTGAGGAGGGCAGAGGGACGAGGCAATTTCACTATTAAGAGTACAATCCCTGTGATAAGGCTGTTTGACAGCAACTGTGATTTCACCATTACGAAGATGCAACCCAGCAAAGGGGGCTAATTTCTTTTTTAAAATCGTATGATAGTATGCTGTGAATATCCTGAAGAGGTTGTCAAAGGGAACAGATCTGGAAGCGACTTTAATGCTAACTGTGAAGGAGGCAAAAAACATGTTCCCCCCTTTGCTTAAATGTATTGGCTTTAGAATTAGTTTTGTTGGCTCACATAAAATCAGAGAAGGCATGGAAGGTCATGATTCAGTTCATTTACAAAGTTTTTTAGACTTATCACATTGAAAAACAAAACTCAATTCCTGCTACCATCACCACCACCATAACAATCACTTTTCATTTGCAAAAACAAATGATTTGAAAAAAAGCCATTGACCCAATAGAATCCTCTGAAAGAGATGGTCATAATAATGTCATGAGCTTAGAAAAATATTTATAAGTGGACAATTGTCGGGCGCTCCGCGGGGTCCCCGACAGTGCCGGAGCGAGTTCCCTTCTACCTCGAAGCCGGCGGGAATGGATGGGTACTCTCAGGAATCCGATGGGGTTTTAAAAGCTTTACTTATCACAGGTTCAGGCATACAAATCAGCAAAAGGAAAAACCCGATGCTTAGGATTCCAGGCTAGAACCCCAGCCACGTGTAGGCCAAGATGGCGACCACCACGTGTGAAACTTCCAAGGGAATAAGCGCTCACAAGGCGAGATCCACCGGGAAGAAGAAGCCGGGAGGCGGGGAACCGGCAAGTTTATACCCCAGCAGCTCAGACCTTCCTCCCATTGTTATGGGAAGCAGGGAGGGGGTCCAATGCCCTTAGGTAGTCCCTCCCTGCATCTCACCTAGGGCCTTTACTGTGCTAATGTTTGGAGCCGGAAGGCCTTTGAAATGTAGAGAAGGGGGTTTCTGAGATGGCATGTCACTGTACCAAAGATCAACACCAATGCCAGTTAAATATTTCTCCAAGCCTTCCGAGGTCTCCTCTACTTCATTGTAGTTTTATATTTTTATCAGGGAGCCATGCTTGTTTGTTTGGAAGCAAACAGCATTTCTCTCTAGGTCTAATTACTTAGGTGTCCTTACGTGGCCAGGCTAATATGCTGGTAAGATCTAGCTAGTCCAGATGATTGTGATAGCATGGGAGGAATATTTATACCAGCTAGTACAGCATACATGGTCAGATAAACTGCCACATTTAGACTACCCCCTTATCTACGGGTGATTTGGGGGAGGCAATCCAGAGCAGATGCAGCGGCCCTTAGGAGTCCTGCAACAACTCCCCTGATTAGTTTACTAATAAAAATTGAAAAGGTAAAAATATTTAGTAATGTACAGAAAATTAAGATAAGAAAAAACAATTCCAATTGCAAAATGATAATACATGTTACTTTAGGATCCTAACTTGTTTTTTGGACCTAAAGCAAAGTTCAAGATAAAGTGTTTTTTAGCTGTCTGATTATAACGGACTATAGTTTGCACTGTCCATAATTTGTGAGAGTCAATTTGCTATATTTTATGTAAAAGTCGGGTGTCTGGAACAAAGTCTGTGGGGGCTACTTCTGGAACAGCAATAAGCGGTGATCATATGAGTATGAGTCTTTGGAGAGCAGCGATCAGGAACTCGTTGGGTTGTCAGGAACACTGGATTGGGTCTCAGGAACACTGGAACAAGTATCTCGAATTCTGGAACAGGAGTCTTGAGTGCTGGAACAGGTGTCTGGAACTTCGGTGTAGAGCGTCTTGCAGGGGCTTCTTCAGCAAGGGAACATTGGCTTGGTAACTGTACCTGTAGCTTAGGCGGGAGACAAAAAAACACTTTTCGAGGTTAATCACAGAGTAGGGATTTTAAGGCTTTGTAGGGATCCAAGTTTGGGATGGAGAGAAGAATATAAAAGCTCAACATGGGTGGGGAAGTGGCTATGAAATTGATGATTTTAAAATTGATAAATCTGAGTGGATCAACCCAGTGGAGTTGATATATATAATAGAGGTTTGTAGTGGTCAGAAGTTGAGAAGGTAGTAGTTGAGACATAACATAGACACAACGTTAATCACAAACATAATGGTAGCCACCACATGTACACACATGCACACATACATTTGATCGATCAATATCTTACAGCTGTATATGTGACCCATTTAGGGTGATAAATGGTGAAGTCAAGGTAACCGTAAATATAAAGCCGGCAAATGATGGTGAGAAAGTGTCTTTTCCTGTGAATAGAGCATTGGGAAAAATTAGTTTTTCAAATTATTAAATTTTTAGCGAGCACTGTTTGAGGAGTCTCGAGTATTGAGGACTGTAGCGGGGTTTACTGGATTTGAATATCTCATCCTGTGAACAGAATCATTAGAAAAAACAATTTTTTCATTGAGTTTAGCAAACATTTTGTAATGAGCACTGTGATCAGAGTCCACCCATTTTCCACCCTTTTTTTTTGTAAAAGAAAATTTTTTAGGCTGTAAGGCAAGATGTTAGACATGAACCATGATCACAGACTGCAAAACAAGATCATTATTAAAGGAACCAATCCAGGAAGTTTAAACAGCAACTTACAGTTTAAAATTTAAGACTTTATATTGAAAGAATTAGTTGTTTTTACAGATTCTTGGAGAATTCTAGTCTTAACAAGTCGCAGAAAGGGCCCAGAGTTTCTAGGCAGGGTTATCGTCTGTAGAAATGAAGCATAGCCTCTTCCCCGAATGAGGAGGTGACCTGCAATCCATTTATCATCATTGTTCACCCAGATAGGTGAATTGACTGTTTGAGTTTGCATATCTTCTTGAAGTGACGTTTCAGCATGATACAAGGGATCTCCCTTGAGGTATATTTAAGAAGTTTTTAAGTGAATAATGTTTAAAGATAAAAAAGGAAGATCCATTGGAGCCATGCTTGTTTTTCGTTTGCTTT
>JAJIBD010001131.1:0-22739 GCA_021461705.1 Cryptotis parvus | reverse complement strand
GAGTATCATTCCAAGGGAAGTTAATTAGAAGAAAGACAGACACAACTATGAGTGATATAAACAAACATAGTAGGGGAATAATAACAAATGCCCAAAGGCAAGAGAAGCTGATAACTGGTCTGTAGTGTAAGTTTAACACAGGGGAATATGGGAGAGAACAGGAGAGGTGGGACAATGGTGAAAGGGAAGAAATGATTTATGTAAGAAAGCCTATCATTAACAGAATTGCAGACCATAATATAAAATTTTAAATGAAGCAGATTTTTAAAAATGATCAATATCAACAGAACTAGAGTTGGTCCACAGAAACAAGTTTGCGGGAGAGGTTTTTGGGATTTTGGACAAAGGATGTGGGTTGTGGGTATGATGTTCAGAGCATGGATATATTAAATCATCACAAATAGATAATATTTCTCTAAAAAAAAACAGTACTCTTAATACAATGTTGTAAATCACAGTACTTAATATAGTGTTCTTTAAAGATATTTTCATTGAGGATCATGATTTCCAGTAATATTACCATTAATCTTTTTTAAGCATAAAAATGTCTGCCTTCGCTACAACTGCTACAAACACAGAGACCTGAGGCAAAGTCTTAAGTAAACATCAAATAAGCAATTGACAAAATGTTTCTGTAAGAGTCAGATAGTAAATATTTTTTGGCTTTTTGGGATAAGGACAGTTGTCCTAGGGCATCTCAAGCTGGCTCTCTGGGACAGTGCAGGTAGTCAGAGACAGTATCTAAATGAGAAAACACAACCAGATTGGTAAATGGTTGTATTTGTTGACTTATGAGCTAAATTTATCTCTATTTTTAGGTATAGAAAGTATTTGGAGAGAATTTAATTCTCATATTTCAGATCAATGCAGGAAATCAGGGTTACCACCTATAACTATTAACTTGCAAAGCATCCTGTACTACTTATTTGTGGCACAAAACCAGGGAAATGGAATATACTAAAATGATCAAAGGTGGACTACAATATAGAAAACATAATAAAACTGAAGTCAGCAAAAGTACAGTCAGTCTTAGATACACCAAAAATTCCCAAAGTTCACTATATTTAGTCACTTATCTGATTGAACTATTTAAATTTTAAATGCTTTACCCCTATGCCAGAAGTCACATAGGGGTAAAGTGAGTACTCTGAATGTGACCGAGCTGGGTCTGATCTTCCATCATTGCATATGCTGCCCTCCAGCATGGCCAGGTATGTTTCCTGAGTAAATACTCAGGAATAAACTCTGAGCAGAGGCAGGTGTGGCCCTGAATATAAATAAATAAATAAAAATACTACAAAAATGAAATGCTAGAATGCTTGATCTTTAATAGGATTCTTAAGTAAATTGGAATTTTGAAGGGTATAGTCTCCCAAATCATGAGAAGAATATACTATACTCTTGAGAGACATCCCTGGCCCCAAAAATCTGTGGGCCTTTTGTTTATTTGGTTGGGGAATGTGGAATTCCAGTGATTGAACACAGGACCTCAATATATGTGGAACAAGTGCTCTTATAACTGAGTTAGATTCCTGAACCCTTTGTGAAGGAGACTTTCTCAACATAAAGTGTGTCCCACATCAATCATCTGCTGCATGTGAATTTCCTAATTCTGTGGTTATAACAGAATTTCTGTTATAGCAGAGAAAACAAACTAAGGATTGTTGAGCTGACCTCCCCTAAAGTTCACAAGTATGGATCTTGCAGTCCAAAAAATTTGATTTCAGACAAAATGTGCCAGCCTTAAACTTGTCTATTGATTTTTCTTTGCATGTTAACTTTGTGTCCTAAATCTTTGTGTTATTTTGGTGAAAGGAATATTGGCAATTTGTTACTTTAAGAGCTATTCATAATATTTTTGTTTAGCTACCTAGACAAATAGAGCAGTATTATAATCCAAGACATGAATATTACAGAAAAAATGATTGAACTTTCTCTTTATGAAGACACTGAAAAATCTGAACATTGTATATTTCAAACCATTATTCAAATATACCATTTATAAAGAAAATAACTCAGGTATTTTAATTCTATTTATCAGTTTCATATAGGGTTTCATTATTTCACTGAAGGAGCAAAGTTCCCAGACTGAGCTGAGCGCAAATATCATGATTCTCATTCAAGAGTCTGTATCTGAACACTCATCAACAATTTTCAAATGAGAAATTATACATTTCTCATTGTATTGTGGACTTCATTTATCTCTTATTTTGGTGATAATCAACTGAGACTAAAGGCCACTATGATCAAAGCAGACACTGCTGAACTCCGTTCTTAACTTCAAAAACTAAAAAAGCACAGTTAATACAAAGCAATTCAATATGGTGTTTTACAAGGGATTATGTGGAAATCAAAAACACGAGGACATAAATGTAGAAACTTCTCTTAAAAACATTTAACTGTATATTTTTCCATCTTATCTTCAAAAGAACTATATCAAAGAAGTATTTTTAATAGCCTTGATTTGCCACTTTGTTATTACAAAATAATCGCTGACAAGCCTGAGTTGAGACAGAGGTGTAAAACTGGAATGATAGTTCTAAAGAAAAGTCCTCCTAAAAATGTATGTAGGTGTTAGCTCAGTTGTGTTACTAGCCTCCATTTACACATTGGCAATACATCCTTATAACATATGTCCAGCATCAAAACACTATTCCATGAAATATCCTTGGATGAAACTGAAGCAGGGTGACACATTTTACGCTGAACATATCTGTGAAGAATGACATTTTCAGGAACAGGAAGAGAAGCACTGAGATTTTGGGATCTGCAATGCTGTTCTCAAGATCTCAATACTGAAAGGACACAGAAGGTACAGAAATATCTCAAGTGTCATCACTTCCTGGAGAGACTTGAACATATCTGAGTGATTTTAGACACTCTACTAAGACACTTCTCTTGATAGAATTATATTGCAAAAATTAACTGAGGATATAGATTTTTCAAATTGTGTCTTTTGAAATAGATGTCTCCTCTGAAGTGAAAAGAATGTTTTTGTGCCAAACATATTCATTTAGATTAAATGCAAACCAAGTAAGATATTATAGAAATGCTTGCTTTCTTCTTTTCCAGTTTCTAACTTTTATTTTTCTATTTTTCTCTTTTTTATTATACCACAGTGAAATACACAGTTACAAAGAGGTTCATTATTGGGTTTTAGTCATACAGTGTTCCAGCCCCCATACCTCCACCAGTGCCCCATTTCCACCCCCAATGTTCCCACATTCTCTCCCCTCTCACCCTCCCCTGCCTATATAGCAGGCACTTTTCTTTTTCTTTCTCTCTCTCGTCTCTGTCTCTCTCTTCTTCCTCTCTCTCTCTCCCCATCTCTTAAATATTGTGGTTTTCCATATATATATATTTATGGGTTATCATGTATATTCCTTTGGCTACATTCAATGCTCAGTTCTAGTGTGGCATTACCATATCCCAAAATTTGTTGAACACTGGTATATATTTATATCCCACTAATGAATTCAGTCAAACTGTAATTGTCCTTTTCCTAGTGACTAATTTCACTCATCATGATAGTGTCCATGTCCATCTATTTGCAGGTAAATTTCATGACTTCAACTTTCCTGACAGCTGCATAGTATTCCA
Organism: Cryptotis parvus; assembly: GCA_021461705.1. Classification (NCBI taxonomy): domain Eukaryota; kingdom Metazoa; phylum Chordata; class Mammalia; order Eulipotyphla; family Soricidae; genus Cryptotis; species Cryptotis parvus. The sequence continues at coordinate 19,139 of JAJIBD010001131.1, read as the reverse complement.
CTGTGTAGATGTACCACGGTTCCTTTAGCCAGTCTTCTGTTCTCAGCATTCATGTTGTTTCTAGATTCTAGCTATTGTGAATAGTGCTATGATAAATATATAAGTGAAGATAGTGTTTCTCTGACTGCTTTTGGGTCTCCATGGTATATTCCTGGAGTGGTATTGCTGGGTCAAATGGGAGCTCAATATCAAGATTTTTGGAGGAATGTGCATATTGTTTTCCAAAAGGGATGGACCAGTTGGAAATCACACCAACAGTGAATGAGTCTCTTTCATCATATCAATAGATGCGGGAAAGCATTTGACAAGATCCAACACCCATTCATGATAAAAAAAAATCTCCATAAAATCGGACTTGAAGAAACCTTTCTCTCTATAGTCAAAGCCATCTACTACAATCCCACAATGAGCATCATTCTCAGTGGGGAAAAACTGAAAGCCTTCCCCCTACGATCAGGGCAAGACAAGGTTGCCCACTCTCACCACTTCTATTCAACATAGTACTGGAAGTACTTGCCATAGCAATCATGGAAGAAAATGACATTAATGGCATCCAGATAGGAAAGGAAGAAGTCAAGCTGTCTATATTTGCAGATAACATGGTATTATCTTTCGTAGGACCTGGGCCTTATGAAAGCCGGATGAGAACGCTATTCGGGACTCCCAAAGAGGAATCAAATGCTTAGAATATAATGCCTCACTTAAGTGAGAGAAGGAATCTGGAGTTCCGACCTCCATCACTGTTTGAGTCAGGGACGCTGTCTCATTTGCCAAGGCATCGAAAATCAGATGGGCTGGACATGTAATGCAATTTGGAGATGACCGCTGGACTAGAGCCATTACTGACTGGATCCCATGGGATGTCAAAAGATCACGTGGCCTCCCACCCACGAGATGGTCAGACTTCTTCGTCAAGACCCTGAATGAATGGTTTGAGGCTCTTCGTATTCCTGAAGCAACCAGATGCCATTGGGCTACACTGGCATGTGATAGGGTAAAATGGAAATGTTACTGGCACCCTATGGAATAAAGCTGAATATCTAGAAACACACTCTCAAATATATGATTGCTTAATCTTTGATAAAGAAGAGAATATATTAAGTGGAGGAAAGAAAGCCTTTTTAACAAATGGTGCTGAGAAAACTAGGCAGCTATATGTAAAAATTGAACTCAGACATTCTTCTAATGCCACACACAAAAGTCAGATCAAAATGAATTAAAGCTCTCAACAGCAGACATGAATCTATAAGATACAACGAAGAAAACAGGAAAAATGCTCTATGCCATTGAAGCTAAAGACAAAGCACCACTGACAAAGCAAATGGAAGCAAGATAAACAATTGGGATTATATAAAACTGAAAAGCTTCTGCACCTCAAAAGAAATGGTGACCAACATACAGAGAGACACCCCACACACTGGGAAAGAATATTAATCCAATTCTCATCTGATAAGGGGTTAATCACTATCACTATCTTCCTGTTCATCATCAATTTGCTCGAGCAGGCTCCAGTAACATCTCCATATGTTCTGTCTCATGCTAGTAGAGCCCAAGGGCATCTGTTTGCTCCAAGAACATAAAGAGCCTCAAACCATTATATTAGGTTATGGGAATAACCTAATTGTTACTGGTATTTGGCATATCAAATACGACATGGTCAGCTTGCCAGGCTTGCCGTGCGGGTGGCATACTCTTGTAGTCACCTCTAAATACAGCATTTATTGATAAACTGCGTGACCGCAAGTGGCTGTGCAAGCCGGGCTGTGATAGGCTTCTCTGCTGGATGGAGTTCTGACGAGAGGGAGGTCCAGATGTGGAAAATGGCGGCTCTCGTGGTGTGGGGGGTCTTCTGGCTTGTTGCAAGGCTCTGCTGGGGTGGCGGGCCAGCTAGAACCTGCCATCCCTCCCGGGTGCCCCCGTGAATGGCTAGACACAGGGAGAGCTGGTAGCAGCTCTGCCCCTGTCTGTGAGTCTCTGGATCAGCATACCTGGGCTGGATTGAAAAAAAAAAAACTGCTGCAGGATGGGTGTCGATGATCCAGGCTGTGATAGGTTCGTGGAAAATGGCAGCCCTCATGGAGTGGGGGTCGTCTGCTTGTTGCGAGGCTCTGCTGGGGTGGCGGGTCATGGCTAGAAACCGGCATCACTCCTGGGGGCATCGCCAGATGTAACAAAAAAAAAAAAAAAAAGGAAAGGCCACTGGTCTTCGGACTGGGCAGGGGAAAGAACAGAGCTAAGGACTGGAAACATTTTCACTTGGGGACAGAATGACTGGGTAGGCATTTGCCTTGCACATGGGTTGATCCCTGGGGCCCCATATGATCCCTGAGCACAGCCGGGTATGGCCCTAAACATTTTATTCACTTTTTAGTTGGCAGGATTTTACGAAACGTCAGATCGATCCGTGGGGCCAGCACCTTTTTGTGGATGGGAAGGCTGTGATACCAGTATGTGTTGGTCGGGGGTTCATCATCAGTGGGCACCCTTGGGCCAGCTGCAGCCTGACCATGGCCACCCTCTGGGTGGGCTCCTTCCCTTGGGACTGCCGGTGGCGGAAAACGAAGTCCTGGCAGGCCCCAAAGGACACGGAAGCAATGGGGCTCCCAGGAGCCAGCTCCCTCTCATCGTCCCGGTGCTCCCCCAATGTGGTCACAGCCATCCCTGCACCTGCTTAAAGCACAAAGTTGAAGGTCTGTCCAGTCACCGCAGAGACCCGATCGCGGATGCGCTTGAAGAATGGGGATCCAGGGCCGGGGTGACAGAGTCAGGCTGGAGAACGTGTAAATCAGCCCAGCGTCCCGTATGTCGCCTGCTTCCTGGGTACCGTGTGCCACTTCCCAAACACCTGCATCCTGGCCAGAGCACCTGTGAAATTCTCCACTTCCTTCTCCAACTCTAGGAAAATCTCATTGGCCTTGGCTTTGCGGAACAGGATCGTGTAATTGCAGTCCAGGCCCTTGGCTCGGATTCGCTGCCAGCTGGGTCTCATCAGGTCCCCGCCAGGCCCGGGCGCTGCTTTCCTGGGCCTTTTCCTGCTGATTTGATGGTCTTCAACCAACATTGCGGGCCTTCTGCCACCTGCTCCAGCACCCTTGTTCCCGAGGGCCCCTCAGAGCGGCTTGGACTAAGGGGTTAATATCCATGATATATCAGGCACTGGTAAAACTTTCAAGAAGAAAACAGCCAACCCCATCAAAAATGTGAAGAAATGAACAGAAACTACCAAAAATAAGAAATTTGAATGGCCAAAAGGTATATGAATAAGTGCTCTTCATCATTAATTATCAGGGAGATGCAAATCAAAACAATGAAGTATCTTTTTTTTTTTTTGGTTTTTGGGTCACACCCAGCAATACTCAGGGATTATTCCGGACTTTGCACTCAGGAATTACTCCTGGCGGCTCTCGGGTGACCATATGGGATGCTGGGGATAGAAGCTGGGTCAGCTGCATGAAAGGTACTATCGCCTCCAGCCCCAATGAAGTATCATTTCATGTCACAGAGACTGGCACACATACAAAAGAACAAGAACAACCAGTGCTGGTGTGGATACATGGAGAAAGGGACTCTCATTCACTGTGGGTGAGTTTCTGCCTTTTAGACCACTTTTCTTCCTGCTGCTCTGGTCTGAATCCACTCCCCTGATATACTGGCAAGAATCATTCCTCATTTCTTTATCTTTGCTTCCTCTTGCTTGGTCAGCAGTGTTTAATCCTTGAAAATACCTTCAGCTTCAATGTCATAGAGGTTCTGCCACATTTTCCTTCATGTATCTTATAGATTCAAGAAGATACATGAAAGCGTGAATCTTCATGAAGGTGTGGTATATAGATTCATGCTTCACTCAAGTGAAAGAAGGAATCTTGAGTTCCAACCTCCATCGACGATATAGAGTCAGGGATGCTGTCTCGTTTGCTAAGGTGTTGAAAATAAGATGGGCTGGACATGTAATGCTATTTGGAGACGACAGCTGGACTAGAGCCATTACTAACTGGATCCCACAGAATGTCAAAAGATCACGTGGCCACCCACCTACAAGATGGTCAGACTTCTTTGTTAAGACCCTGAATGAACAGTTTGAGGCTCGTCATATTCCTGAAGCAAGCAGATGCCATTGGGCTACACTGGTACGTGATATGGTCAAATGGAAATGTTACTGGCACCCACTCGAGCAAATCAATGAATAACGGAATGTCAAGTGATCAAGTGATCTTATAGATTCAGATCTGTTATTGAGGTCTTTAATCCATTTTTATCTGACTTTTTGTGTATGTCATTAGAAAGATGTTTGAGTTCATATTTTTTGCATGTTGTTGTCTAGTTTTCCCACCATATGTTGATGAGGGTTTCCTTGCACTACTTCATATTTCTTGATTATTTATCAAAGATTAAGTGATCATATTTGATGCTCTATGCCTGGAAATTCAATTCTGTTCCGTTGATCTCTGGATCTATCTTATTCCAATATCATGTTGTTTTGATTATTACCACTTTGTGGTACAGTTTCAGATTGGGGAAGGTGATGCCTCCCATCTTTTCCCCAAATATTGCTTTAACTATTTTTGGGGGTTATTGTGCAATATGAACTTAAAGAGTGTTTGGTCTATTTCTTTGAAAAATATCGTGAATATCCTGGTAGGAACTACACGTGTGTAGCTGTTGATGTGAAGTGAAGATTGTAGAAGTAAAAAGCTTTTGGATTATCTAAACTGGACAGTGGCCTTTTATTCATCAGTCGTCAATCCCTCAGTATGACCAGAGAACCTGACATACCCCAATATTGTTGGGGACCCACTTGACCCCAACAGAATATGTAGAATGCTTTGGGGAATATTGCTATTTTAGCAGTGTTAATCCTCCCAATTCATGGACAGAGAATGTGTTTCCATTTCTCATGTCTTGTTATATTTTTTGAAGTATTTTTTTGCAGTTTTCTTAAACAAATGGAACCATGTTAAACTAAGAAGCTTCTGCACCTCAAAAGAAATGGTGACCATGATACAAAGACAGCCCGCAGACTGGGAAAAATATTTGCTCAAGGTCTATCTGTTAAATTTTAATTTTTTTCTTTTTGGATCACACCCGGTGACATTCAGGGTTTACTCCTGGCTCTGCACTCAGGAATTATTCCTGGTGGTGCTTGGAGGACCATATGGGATGCCAAGAATTGAACCCAGGTCAGCTGCGTGCAAGGCAAACACCCTACCCACTCTGCTATCGCTCTGTTCCCAAAGTCTATCTGTTAAAGGGTAAATATTCAAGATATATATGGCACTGCTTGTAGAACTTTATAAGAAAAAACCCAACCACACAAAAAATTGGGAGAATCAATGAACAGAGCCTTCATCAAAAAATAGAAATGGCCAAAAGACATAAAAAAGGCTCTACTCTGGGAGATGCAAATCAAAGCAGCAATATTATCTCACACCACAGAGACAGGTAAAGAAGAACAAGAACAAGCAGTGCTGACCTGTATGTGAAGGGAAAAAGCACTATCCTTGATTGTTAGTAGGAATGCCAACTGGGCCATCTTTTTGGGAAAACAATTTTGCATTCATCAAAAAGCTAGATATTTAGCTTCCATATTAACACAGCAATACCACTTCTGGGAATATACATGGGGCCTCAAAATGTATAAATACCATCTGCACTTCTATGTTCATTGCTGTACTATTCACAATAGCTAAACTCTGAAAACAACCTAAATGCCTAAGACAGATGACTGTTTAAAGAAACTATGCTACATCTACAAAATGGAATATTATGCAGCTGTTAGGAAAAATGAAGCTAGGAAAAATGAAATTCGCCTATAAATGAATGAACATGAAGAATATCATGCTGAGTGAAATGAGTCAGAAGGAGCAGGACAGACATAGAATGATTTCTGTGATTTGTGGAATATAAAAATCATAATATGAGACTAACACCCAAGGACAGCAGAAACGAGGCCAGGAGAATTGGTCAGTGGTTGGAAGCCTGCCACAAAAGTCAGGGAGAAAGTAGCTAGGATAGAAAAGAAATCAGTATGACAAAAATAGTTGGAAATGATCACTCTGGATAAGAACTGTGAGCTGAAAATAGGTAAAGGAAAAAACATGATAATCTCTCAGTATCTGCATTGAAAACATAATGCATAAAGACTCACAGACATGGGGCAGAGATGCTACAAGCTCTCCCTGTGCCCAGCCGCTCACAAGGCACCCAGGAGGGATGGCGGGTTCTAGCCCTGGCCCGCCACTCCAGCAGAGCCTCACAACAAGCCAGATGACCCCCCACCACTCCATGAGGGCCTCCATTTTCCACATCTGGACTTCCCTCTCGTCAGAACTCCACCCAGCAGACTAGCCTATCACAACCCGGCTCATCGAGATCTACCCTGCAGCAGTCTTTTTTAAATCCGACTCAGGTATGCTGATCCAGAGACTCGTAGACATGGGGCAGAGCTGCCACTGGCTCTCCCTGTGCCCAGCTGCTCACGAGGTGCCCAGGAGGGATGGTGGGTTCCAGCCCTGACGCGCCACCCCAGCAGAGCCTTGCAACAAGCCAGACGACCCCCCCACTCCATGAGGGCCTCCCATTTTCCACATTCGGACTTCCCTCTCGTCAGAACTCCACCCAGCAGACCAGCCTATCACAGCCTAGCTCGGCGCAGCTGCTTGGCGGCAGCGTGGTTCATCAATAAATGCTGGATTTAGTGATGACTACAAGAGTATGCTACCCGCGGAAGAGCCTGGCAAACGACCCGTGTTGTATTTGATATGCCAAATACCAGTAACAATTCTAGACCTCATTCCCATGACTTGATGGAATGATTTGAGGATCTTTATGTTCCTGGAGCAAGCAGGTGTCCTTGGGCTCTACTAACATGGACAGGACATACGGAGATGTTACTGGTGCCGCTTGAGCCAATCAATGATGAACGGGAAGACAGTGATACAGTGAATGCATAAAGGGGGTGGAAGAGAGAGCGTGAGACAGAGAGAGACAGAGAGAGAGATAGAGAGAGAGAATTTTTGCCATAAAGACAAGCTTAGGTGAGGTTTTAGCAGGGAAACTGGGGACATTGGTGGTGGGAAATATACAATGGTGGAGAGATGGGTGTTGGAACATTGTATCACTGAAACCAACCATGAACATCTCTGTAACTGTGTCTCATGGTGATTCAATTAAAAAATAATAAAAAGAATTGAAAAGAATTCTTCCTCAATTACTGTGAATTTGAAAGGAAAATGGGATTTAGAATACTTGAAAAATAACACTTCCTTCTCTCCAGAACCAAAGTGCTCATTCATTGCCATTTGATTTCCATCTGAAGAAAAATAAATCTATGACAAAATATTTCAGCCTGATTTACCTGAATTATCTCTGTGTATCCAAACCCTAAGAGCCTTAATACTGTTACGGTATAAACTACTTAATTGTAGCCAGACAAAGATGCTGTCGAAAAAATCTGTGGAAAGAGCAACTGATTAACCCTGGAAAATATTAGAAGAGTTTGAAAATATGAGACATTCAAATGTAATAGTGATGCTTATCACAAAAAAACTTTGAAAGAAGAACATTGCCCCTGCAGAGTGAAATGAATGGCAGGCAAGTGCCCTACATGCCAGGCAAGTACCTTACCTGCTGAACTATATCTCAGGGCCCTGCAATCAGCAATTTAAGATACCATGGTTTAATTTATTTTTTCTTATTAGCCTACACACTGGAAATTCTTTCATCATCATTTTATTAGACATCGTCAAACACTTTTTATGTTATGGAGTGAAATTTAATAGCGCAAAATTTCATGATAGTTAAGCAAGCACTGTAGAGTACAAAATAATGAACTGAAGAATTGACAGTGTTTTTTCTGGCCTTTAAAAGACCTTATAGGATACCCATGATATTATTCAAAGAAATTGACCAAACACTCCTGAAATTTGTATGGAACAATAAACCCATAGCTAAAGCAATCCTTGGGGAAAAAGAAGATGGGAGGCTTCACCTTTCCCAACTTCAAACTGTACAGCAAAGCAGTAGTAATTAAAACAGCATGGTATTGGAATAAAAACAGACCTGTGGACCTATGGAATAGAGTTGAGTATCCTGATACACATCCTCAAATTCATGATCATTTAATCTCTGATAAAGGAGCAAAAAGTACAAAATGGAACAAGGACAGTCTCTTCAACAAGTGGTGCTGGGAAAATTGGAGAGCTACATGTAAAAAAAATGAATTTGGACCTCTGTCTAACACCATGCACTAAATCAGATCAAAATGGATTAAAAATCTCAATATCAGACCTGAATCCATAAAGCACATCAAAGAAAATATAGGAAGAACCATCTACCACATTGTTTTTTTTAAGTATTTTATTATACCACCATGAGATATACAAATAAAAAAGATATACAATTAAAAAGTTCATGTTTGGGTTTTGGTCATACATTGTCGAGGGTACTAATGCCAACCTAGAACTGAGCATTAAATAGAGGCAAAAGGATACACATGACAACCTTTTAATGTATGTTCTGTAATCCATAGTCTGGAAGGGAAGTAAAAGAGAAAGAGAGAGAAAGGGAAAGAAATAAAGAACCTGCCATGGAGGTGGGCTGGGGGAAGGGGGAGGGAACCAGGGATGTTGGTGCTGGAACACTGTATGACCATCTACCACATTGAAGCTAAAGGCATCTTCAAAGATGAAACACCACTAGCAAAGTAGTTGGAAGCAAAGATAAACATATGGGACTACATGAAACTAAAAAGCTTCATTTGGGGCCAGAGCCATAGTCCAGCAGGTAGGGCATTTGCCTTTCACGTGGCCGGCCTGTGCCTGCCCAGGTTCTATCCCCGGCATCCCATATGGTCACCTGAGCACTTCCAGGAGTGTTTCCTGAGTGCAGAGCCAGGAGTAACCCCCTGAGCATTGCCGGGTGTGACCCAAAAAATCAGAAAAAAAAAGCTTCTGCACCTCAAATGAAACAGTTATCAAGACACAAAGACAGTCCACAGAATGGGAAAGAATATTCACCCAATATCCATCCGATTAAAGGGTAATATCAGGATAAATCAGGCACTGGTAGAACTTTACAAGAAGAAAACAGCCAACCCCATCAAAAATGGGGAGAAGAAATGAACAGAAACTTTGACAAAGAAGAAATTTGAATGGCCAAAAAGCATATGAAAAAATGTTCCTTATAATTAATCATTGGAGAAATGCAAATCAAAAACAACAATGAGATATCATCTCGTACCACAGAGACCGGCACATATCCAAAAGACCAAGGACAACAAATATTGGAGTGGATGTGGAGAAAGGGACTCTCATCCACTGTTATTGGGAATGTCGACTGGTACAATCTTTTTGGAAAACAATATGGACATTCCTCCAAAGACTAGAAATTGAGCTCCCATTTGACCCAGCCATACCACTTCTGGGAATACACCCTGTAAGACAAAAAACACGCAGTGGAAACAGCATTTACACTTCTATGTTCATATTAACACTATTAACAATAGCCAGAATCTGGAAACAATCAGAGTGCCCAAGAGCAGATGACTGGATAAAGAAAATGTGGTACATCTACACAATGGAATACTATGCAGGTGTTAGGAAAAACAAAGTTATGAAATTTGCCTATAAATGGTTGGCCATGGAGAGGATCATGCTGAGTGAAATTAGCCAGAGGGAAAAGGATAGATATAGAATGACTACATTTATTTGCAGGATATAAAAAATAGCATGATACCAATGGGAGAATATATGTAAGTAACAATTAAGATTCAAGGTAAAGAACTCTCAACACAAAACAATAAAAGTTCCATCACAAGTATGGAAAGAAAGAGTGAAGAGATACTTCCTTAAAGAGATATACATAACAAATAGGCATATGAAAAGTGTTTTTCAGCTCATAATGACAGGGAAACAAATCAAAATAATGAGACATCACTTCACACCAGTAAGACTGTCTTACATCATAAAGACAAGAAATAACCAATGTTGGCACAGATATGTTGAGACAAAAATACTCATTCACTACTGATGGGGAATGATCTGATTCAACTTCTCTGAAAACAGAAGAATTTCTTGATTTTTCAAGAAATTTAAAATAGAACTTCCATTCAACCTGGTGATTCAATTTCTTGGCATCAACCCATAGGATCAAAAAAAACCCCAGTAATTCATAATATAAATGCATACCTATGGTCACTGCAGCATTTTTTAATCAGTAGTTAAAATCCAGGAACAATTAAATACCTAATGATAGATAAATGGACAATCTGATATAAATGTGTGTCTCTGTGTCTGTGTATATGGGTAGACCATTGAATACTACTCAAGTGTAAGGATAGAAGTTTTTTAGTCTTTGCTATCACTTGGATAAAACTAGATGCTGCCATATTAAGTGAAGAACATGTCCTGTCTTAATTAACAGGCCATGTTAATATCAAGTTAGAGGAAAAAGGAAAAATACCACATGGTCTCACTCCTATGTGGCATATAACGAAATAAATAGGATAAACAATGAAATCAAACCCTTGAACTTTCACAACAAAATTGAGATGACCAAGTTGTTGGGGGTGAGAAGAAAGGTGGACAAGAAGAAAAAATAAGGATAGTGCTATAGAAGAAGAAGCATAAGGATAGGAATTTGGTTGTGGTAACATGCAGCAAAGGTTTGTACCAAAAACATTCTTCATAATAACCATGTTACTTCAATACCAATAAAAAATAAGATACAAAGATAAGCATATCTTCAATCTTTATGTCATTGATATTTCAATTCACTTTCTACTATCATCACTATAAATGAGCATTTCTTTTTGTTGCTATGTATGAGTTTCCTTGTTGAAATGAATTCCTGTTAAAATGAATTCTCAAATTTTTAAAATAGACTAAGATTAATTCATATATTATTAACACTAACTTTCATTTTTATAAAGTTTTACTGGTATTATCTTGCAAAATTAGAATATTATCCACTAAGAGTTGACATATTGAAGAAAAAGTGATAAGGTCTCCCTAGAATGATTGCACATGATACAATAAAAGAAGCATTTGGTTACTGTTAAGGTAATTTTTATTCACTTAATTCATGAAACTTCTATATACTATACTAGAGTGTTTTGCAATAATTACAGTGCATTGCATTGAAACTGGGTCTTAAATTACTTCAAAAGGATAGAAACATTTATGTGCTATAAAGCATTAATTTCAGAGAAGCCTTTTTACAATAATATACATATTTGTATAGTCATAGCATATGATCCTATGGTAAGAAATATAACTAATTGGCTTACTGGCTGGAGTAAAACAAATGTTTTCTTATTTGTTCTTCAAGTCCAACAGTTATGAATTTCTTGATCTCTTTAACCCCTGCCATTTTGCTTGTAACACAGCTCTGAACCATGTATATTCTATTTAAAAGCAAATACTCAAGTACTTACTAGGCATGAAGGATACCATGATCACAAAGGTAATTTTCCCAGAGTGAGATTTATCTCTTGTGCTCCAGAGGTGTTGACCTTTACAATTTCCCCAAATGTTAGAAATTCATCTGCATAATTTGTGGGGGTGGAGGACTGCATTTGTGGTCTGTCCTGATTAAAAAAATAAATTAAAATAAGTACTCAATGATTCGATCTTAGTAAAGATGAAGAAATCAATGCCCATACTTCCACGGCAGCATAGAACATGCAGTTGGCCATTTCTGAAGGAGCTTGCAGTGTGAGTTTTGATAGCTTCAGACCGCTAATGTAGCAACTCTTGAATTGCCTTTAATTCTTAGTAAACATGGGACCCAACATTCTTCTTTTACTCATTGTGTATTTTAATGCAAACAGTTTGATCTTCCAGGGCCAGAAAGATTGTACAGTGGGTACAGCATTTCCCTTTCATAGATGAAGCTTGGTTCTTCTCCAGTACCCAATGGGGCAACCCTGAGTCACCAGGAGATATCCCTGAGCACAGAAGTCAGAGTAAGTCCTGACCAGGCGTGGCACTTTTTTTTAAAGTTTAATCTTTTTACTCCTTGGACCTGACTTTCTCCACCAGACTCTTAAGACAAAATCTCAACCCTGTTTAATCCAATTCCTTCATATACAAACTCTTCATTTACAAATCTGAATCCAGCAAGTGCCAATATCTCAGTTTAAATTTATGACCATAGCTCTTAAGAGAGGATTCAGGACCATCTGACAATTCCACTGAATTTTAGTAAAATCCTCCTCCTCCACGCAAAGACTGTTTCCCATGGCTACCCTGTCATTCAAGATCCTATCCCTCTGACTCACTCCAAGATGCTTTGCTCATTTTCTCCTTTGTTTACTAAGAAGAAACAAGCAATTACTTCATTTTTCCACTAACACATGATTCCACTGGAGCTAAACTAAAATAGTCTGCTCCCATCCTTGTAGCTGTGATCAAGCTGTTTCCCTGCTCCTGATACAATCAATTGTAGCACAGGAAGTCAGTGCCATGTCAACACAAGGAAAATCTGGTCTCTTATCACTCTTTTATGTCAACTGCAGCCTTAAAAGCACAAAATCTGCCATATTAGTTTACATTCAAATATATAACTTTTATATAAAATATTTTCTCTACATTTAACTCTATATCCATGTGACTCCATCATTTGGGGGAAACTTTCCACAGTTTTTAGAAATATTTTCTTTCATACTGATCACAATTTTACAACAACTATAACACTGAAGTTTGTTCTCCAAACTTTTCTGTCTCTTAGCCTCACTGAGATAAATTTATGTACATGTCTTATTTACTCAATATTTAGCTTATCTGAACATTTTAACAGTATAAAACAGACATCTCAAATTAGCATAGTCACATTGACCTCTTAATTTCTTATCAAGAACCCACTATATGTTCAACAGTGGACCCATATATTCATTCTCACACTGCAATCTACATAATTCATGAAATTATTCAAGCCCAAACAGCTTTTTCCCTTCTTTTTCTCCCCTTAATAGTTGACTATTTTCTAAATTCTCTGAAATTTTTCTTTAAAGTATTGAATTGACCACATTTCATCATATCTTCTATTTCTGCTCTAGTCTTAGCATTTTACACATTAAATGTGAATACTTGTATGACTATCTTCCTAACCACGCATTGTGTCTCCATATTTCCTGTTGCATACCTTCCCTGGTATAAGCCAAATGACATATAATGCATATGCATACATATACATATAAATATTGTAAATAATTTTGCAAGTGATCTGAATAAAATATATATATTTAGAATAAAATCACTTGACTTCCCGTAGATCATCGATTACTCAAGTGGGCACCAGTAACATCTCAATAGTCCTGTCACATGCAAGATAGCCCAAGGGCATCTGCCCGCTCCAGGAACATAAAGAGCCTCAAACCATTCCATCAAGTCATGGGAATGAGGTCTATAATTGTTACTGGTATTTAGCATGTCAAATATGACACGTAGCTTGCCAGGCTCTGCGGTGAGGGTGGGATAATCTTGTAGTCATTTCAAAACTTGAGCATTTATTGATGAGCTGGAAAAAATAATTATTTTAAGGCTAATAAAGATAAAGATGCTGGCCAAGAGTTCGTGGTCCAAAAGATGGTTGTGGGCTAGAGGCAACATTCCTCTAACACTCCCAAACGTATCTCCAGGCTGGAGGACCCACAAAGCCCTTCAGAAAAAGACTGTGCACAGGTACTTTCATCAGCCATGCCCAGGTGGTAATTCTCGGCCAACCTAAACCATGGCAGGAGAACCTCCACCTGAGTGCTCTACAGCAGTCTGGCTTGTCCAGGCCTTTGTAAAAGTCCTGAGCTCTTGGAAAATGATTGGGAGTCCACGCATGCACTGTTAGCATCAGGCTAAAGGGTCAGGCTGAGACACAAGCTGGTCAAATCCAAGGTACAAAAAAGGCCCACAGTGTAACAGCAGGAAATCCATGTGGGAGGAGTGCGAGAGAATGGGAGGCATATAGGAAAGTATTTCACAAGCTCCTCAGCCCCACTGTGTTTGGGACCCTTTGAGTCTTTTGTCCCATGACCTAGAATAGGAATTGTGTGTATGGGGGAGCCTGGGGTGGTTCTGGCACATGGCACAGAGGGAGACCCTCCCCTCCGGCCTTGAGGGCACAAAATTATTCTTATTCTTCAGTTATAGAATAAGAATTAAATAAAAATTAATAAACCTTTGCAGACTATGAAACCACTTCTAGAAGACCACCCTCCTTCCTCTTTGATCTGTATCTACCAAATGATCTCTCTCTATCTCTTTCCATCACTCTGCTCACATGAGAATTTTTTGTCTGGTTTTATGACATTCTTGTTTGTGGACTTAGGAACTCAGTACTTGATCTTGTTTTAGTGTGGCATTCAAAAGAGGGTGAATTACTGTAGAAAATACTGTATTATTCAGGTTCCATTCTTCTCTTATTTTATGTAGTTTTGATGCAGTTGGAAAACCAAGATAATCATTTCTGACCTGCTAAATAGGAGGGACAGGTTATTCAGTCTTAGCTAATCACTTCTTTATCCCAGGATTTTGTACTTGAATTTGTATAAGGCTTCAGAGAGTATTAGCTCATTCTGTCAGTAATTCTGAAATAGCTTTTTTTTATTTACAATGCTTCTGAGTGAAAATCTTTTTTGGGGGAGGGAAGGTTGAGACACACCCCCAAATGCTCAGGTCTTACTCCTGGCTCTGCACTCAGGGATCACTCATGGTGGTGTTCAGAGAACCATGTGGGATGCCGGGATTGAATCTTGGCTGCATGCCTTATCTGCTATCCAATCTCTTAGGCCTCTTGAGTGAAAATCTTAATCAGCTGTTTCTTAGTTTTGATTGCTCAGTAATATAATTATAAAGGACTAGATTAATAAATAATACAGATTATGAGATTTAAAACAGCATATCTCAAGGTTGAAACTGTGTCAATGAAGGGAGCAGAGCATGAGAGATGGAAGCCAAACAGCAGGATACGGCTGCCATAGTAGGGGGAAAAGGCAGGAAGGGGGCCATGCTTGGAAAATGTTGGGAAATGATTAAAAATATACTTTCTCATAGTTCTGAGGCTAGGTGTCTAAAATCAATGGGTCAATAGGATTGGTTTCTTCTGATGACTATGTCATTAGCTTGCAAAGGCCCACACTCTCACTCAATCTTCATACAAAAATTCCTCTGAAGACGTCTGTAACTAATTTCTTTTTATATTGACCTCAGTACAATTTAATTAGAGCCCTACATTACTTTATTTCTTTAAAGTTTCCATCTTAGATTCAAAGTTTGGGGCAAAAGGACACAGAGTAATTTTAATATATGCACTCAAGGTCGTATAATTCAGCCCATAACATGTAATCTATGATTTTATAAGTGATTTGTAACCTCCCAAAAATATATACTTATATTTTGCTTTATTTAGTCTTAGTCAGTCTCTGAAGTTTGCCATCAAGAATTTAACAATTCTAATGTACAACATCCTTTGGTCCCACCATATGTATTTTTTTTCAGGTACAGACTCATTGAACCAATATACCATTTTTATGTCCCGTTTATAAATAATATAAAACTATATGGCTACTCAGTTGTGTAAAAGGAATTTTATGAGGTATGGCTAAACATGGACATTTTTGCTCTATTTTACCTTTATTTTTGGCAAACAATTTCTTTGAATTTTTTGAATTCAGTTCTTTTTAATCTGTTAACTGAGAGTTTCTGCCTACTCAAGGAGAATGAAAGTCATCGGAAGAGAAACCGCAATAACCTTTTATTAAACTGAAGCCGATCTAAATTCATTCTTAAGTTTGGATATATTTATGTATCAGATCTCAACTTTGTTATTGAAAAGCTTAGTGCCCTAATAAAATGAGGAGTCATTTCAGATGCTATTTCAATCTTATTAAAGGATACATATCTAATCTCAAAGAACTGCAGCTATATTGTACATGTCATTTGAAGCAGTTAATTACACACTAAGACACTTAACGGACCCTATACAAGGATCCTAGTAAACTAAAAACATTTTATGTACATTTATATAAAGTAGCATATAAAATGAAAACAATACACAAACAGAAATTATGTCTTTTTACAAAAGGCTCTCAGTAGATAAGTCTTAGAAAATGCATTTTAAGCAAAATAGACATATATAATGAAATATATTTAACTATAGATTCCATGAATATAATGAAACTAAGTTACTAAATTATATTTATGAAAACAAAAACTCCACCCAGCAGACCAGCCCATCACAGCCCGGATCATTGACAATCACCCTGCACCAGTTTTTTTTTTCTCAATCCGGCCCAGGTATGCTGATCCAGAGACTCTCAGACATGGGGGCAGAGCTGCTCCTTGCTCTCCCTGTGCCCAGACGCTCATGAGGCACCAGAGAGGCATGGCGGGTTCTATCCCCTGCCCACCACCCCAGCAGAGCCTCACAACAAGCCAGACGACCTCCCCACTACATGGGGGCCACCATTTTCCACATTCCGACTTCCCTCTCATCAGAACTCCACCCAACAGACCAGCCCATTACAGCCTGGATCATCGACACCCACCCTGCAGCAGTGGTTTTTTCTCAATCCGGCCCAGGTATGCTGATCTAGATCTCAGACATGGGGCAGAGCTGCTCCTTGCTCTCCCTGTGCCCAGCCATTCATGAGGCACCCTGGAGGCATGGCAGGTTATAGCCCTGGCCCACCAGCCCAGCAGAACCTTACAACAAGACAGACGACCCCACTCCATGGGGCCACCATTTTCCACATTCAGACTTCCCTCTCATCAGAACTCCACCCAGCAGAAGAGCCTATTGTAGCCTGGGCTTGCGGCGCCGCCTGCGGCTGCACGGTTCATCAATAAATGCTTATTTGGAAGTGACGACAAGAGTATGCCTCCCGCACGGAAAGCCTGGCAAGCTGCTTGTATTGTATTTGATATGCCAAATACCAGTAACAATTACATTAGGTCATTCCCATGACCTAATATAATGGTTTGAGGCTCTTTATGTTCCTGTAGCAAGCCAATGCCCTTGGTTCTACTAGCATGAGACAGGACATATGGAGATATTACTGGTGCCTGCTCTAGCAAATACATAATGAACGGGAAGATAGTGACAGTGATAGTGAAACAAAAATATCACAAAACTTCAAAAAATGGACCAGAAACAGTGATAATATTCAGCATTTCTTGTTTTCATTCATTCACACACATACATGGGGGCAGAGCTGCTACCAGCTCTCCCTATACCCAGATGATCACGAGGCGCCTGGGAGAGAAGAAGGGTTCTGCCCAGGCCAGCCACCCAAGCAGAGCCTCGCAAGAAGCCAGAGGAACCCCCATTCCATGAGGGCCGCCATTTTCCACATCCGGACGCCCTACTCGTGAGAGCTCCACCCAGCAGAAGAGCTGATCAGAAAACTGGCTCGCGTGGCTGTTTTGCTGCCGTGAGGTTCATCAATAAATGCACAAGATTAGAGGTGCCTACAAGAGTATCCCACCTTCATGGCAGAGCCTGGTAAGCTACCCTTGTCGTATTTGATATGCCAAATACTAGTAACAATTATAAACCTCATTCCCATGACCTGATGTAATGGTTTGAGGCTCTTTATGTTCATGGAGCAAGCAGATGACTTTGAGCTACACTAGCATGTGACAGGACTTATGGAGATGTTACTGGTGCCTGCTCAAGCAAATCAATGGTCAATGAGAAGACAAGTGATACAAGTGAAGAGATTCATTTTCCACCCGCTTGTCTGTTTGAGGGAATTGGGTGTCCATATAATTGAACTTTTAGTGATCTTAATTTATGCATGTATTGTCTATGTAATGACTCAAGTCATCCTGAACAGGATTAGCAGAACATTAGATGAAGGACAACCATGCGAGCAAGCTGGCTTCCGAAAAGATCCAGCACAATCGACAATATCCACATGGTAACCAAGCAAATTGAAGTTTGTAGGGAGTTCAAGATGCCACTCTGTCTCACATTCATTGATTTAAAGAAAGCCTTTGATTCTGTGGAGACTAAAGACGTCATCGAAACCCTAGCCAAACAGGGCGTTCAAACCCAATACATCAAGATCCTTCATGAGCTGTATTATGGGTTCACCACCAGGATCTCACCATTCTACAAGGAAGTGATCATTGATGTCAAAAGAGGGGTTTGGCAAGGTGATACCATTTCACCAAAACTCTTCAGCGCCACCCTTGAGAACATGATGCGACAATTAGAATGGGAAGGAACGGGAGTGAAGATAGACGGTCGGCAACTACACCACCTCTGCTTCACTGATGACATCATTCTAATAACATCAAACATTAGCTAAGCAGAACAAATGCTGGTTGACTATGACCGAGAATGTGGAAAGATAGGTCTACAGCTGAATCTCAACAAAACTATTTTCATGAAAAATGAACTAGTTCCAGAGGCCCCATTCACTCTCAATGGAACAAACATCTCTGAATGCAGCAGTTATGTGTACTTAGGTCGAGAATCCAACATGTAGAATGACCTAAAATCTGAGCTACGCAGGAAGAAGAGAGTGGCATAGAATGCCTTCAAAAGCATCAGAAGAAATAGCGAAAAACACAAAGAACCTCCGGTTCCGGGCACATCTCTTCAACTCCACCATTCTGTCTGCATTATCATATGCCTCAGAGACCTGGGTCCTACAAAATCAGGATGAGAATGCCATTCAGGTCTCCCAAAAGAGGAATTGAAAGAGCTATGCTTGGAATATCACGCCTCACTCAAGTGAAAGAAGGAATCTGGAGCTCCGACCTCCGTTGCTGTTCCAGAGTCAGGGATGCTGTCTCATTTACCAAGCCATCAAAAATTAGATCTTTGTAATTGTAAAAAAAAAAAAAAAAAAAAAAAAATTAAAAAATCAGATGGGCTTGACATGTAATGCGATTTGGAGATGACTGCTAAACTAGAGCCAGTTCTCGACTAGATCCCACAGGGACGTCAAAAGATTATGTGGCCGCCCACCTGCAAGATGGTCAGATTTCTTCGTCAAGACCCTGAATGAACGGTTTTAGGCTCTTGGGTATTACTGAAGGAAGCAGATGCCATTGGGCTACACTGGCACAAATGGAAATGTTACTGGTGCCCGCTCAAGCAAATCGATGAATAAATGGATGTCAAGTGATCAAATGATC